>CABFWO010007580.1:0-23945 GCA_902155825.1 Timema genevievae | reverse complement strand
TAGACTAATAAATATGTGAAGGATATTTATTAGTTGAGAGAGGGAGAATAACCATAATCTAAGGCTTTACAAAAGTATACATTACACACTGCATCGTTTAGGGCTAAATTTAAATTGTGCGCTGCATAGTTAACATATTTCACAGTCCTTTGGGTTTTTTCTTCAATTCTTGTGTATTATAAATGACGGACATATTCGCTGCATCGTCATACCCTTGCCCATGACATTATGATGACAACAGTCCCTTTTCTTCAATCCCTTTTAGAATTTCTGTCTCTAATCCAATAGAAGTCTGGTCCTTTATTTCTCTGAAGCCTAAAATGCTTTCATATATTTTTATTTCAGCGGGCTTTCCGAATGAGTCCATACAAATAATAATGTATCAGTAAATCTAACTTAATTGATCCTTTTTACCTATAATTTGTGTGGTATCCATTATTATGGAGATTAATATTTCGTTTTCAACCTTTTTGGATAAAAGTTGGATTAACTCATTTTGAATTTTGGGCCTGAGGTACTTTTCAGTTCCCTTAGGCCTACTTATATGTTGGTCCAGTAATTCTTCTCTGTGACCTTGAAATTGAAGGTTGGGCGCTGCTAGTGTAAGAGTAACATTAACAATACGGGCAAGTATATGTTGCCACTTGTTCATACCAACATCTTTTGTTTCTTTTATTTTCCTTTCCATGCATTGAAAACAACAAATGCTTTTAAATGTTAATTACTAGTTTCATGTTTTAATATTTTCTTTTACAAACCTTGCCAGTCACATAAGCCTTCTATACAAACAGAAGTAACTGACTAACAAAGCCACTATCTTTTGATTTTAAAACCAGTTTTTGTTTCGTTTTCATAGTAATTTGTGGAAAAAGATCTATTATTTTGCTCGAGATCTCTCTGAAAAGGTCCTTTAGATTTACAAGGCCCATGATGAATTATAAATTCTTTTATCTAAAATTTCTGAAAAGTTGGCACGATCAGTTGGAAATTTTTTTCCAATATTATTAAATTCAAAGCATTTAGTAATATTTGGATTACTGTCATTATCTTCCTTACAAGACAGATCAGACTTGGTTATTACATGTTCAGGAACACCAGACTCACTAGTTTCATGTTTCAATATTCATTTTAACAATTGTTTACTAAACTAGAACTGTGTTTTAAATAGTATATTCAAATACCTTTCTCTTCTTTTGTTAAACGCTCATAGCGTGACTTAAAAGGCTTCACTTCCTGATAAACACAAGTTAAACTCAACACTCACCACAGAGGGTTCCACTCACGCCAAAACATGGCAACCACTGCCTACTTGAAGCAACTAGAGCCCGGACTGTGGATTAGTCCACTATACAGCTGGGGAGTGGAGAGGGAGGGGAGGGTGTAGTTTCATCTGTGACTGTTGAGAGAGTTATCAGTCAGCCAGCTCTATGCTTTATTGCATGAAAGTAAGAAAGTTAAAACTGATCGAAATAATGCTTAAATAGAGTTTACAATATTTTATGGTAAACATATTCAACCTATCTCTTGTCATTAATCAGTATAATTATTTCCACAAGATTTATAGTAATTTAATTTTCCTCTTTACACTGCCCCCGCCCCCATCCCCCGCACTGCAGGCCCTGTGGACCCGGGGGCTACTTCACTGAACACTCCCATTTTATAACAAAATATAACGCCTGCTCAGATTCAAATGAGTTGCAACCCTAGCCATAAGTTACCAAATTGTAAATATTTGCTGCTGACTAAAATACAGAAAAAAAAAAGCCAAGTTGAGCTAGTTGGACAAAAACAGATTTCCAACAAAAATATATTATGATAAAGAGCAGCACACCTAAAACTGAAATATAATCCTAACGACTGTTACAGACATATTATATTCAATAAACATGAAGCTATAGATCAGTGCTACCCAACATCCCACTCAGATTAAGTATATGCCAACGCTTCCTATTCTTCCCTTAAAATACAAGTAATCCAAAATAGGTATTTTCACTGATTATTTATTAATGATCGTTTGTAACGTGGCATTTTACTGCACTTACATTACACATTGAATGCTCAGTATTATTTATTAATATACATACATAATTATAGAAATGTAAATAAAATGAGATTAACTATAAAATACCAGTGTGATCCTTGATTCTGATGAGTTTTATTAACTTCACAATATCTAGCGCATACTTGGGTAATGTTTTTAAGTCACCGCGACTAATAGTATCCTAACTGTTTAGATTTCTCTCTAGTATGTAATGAACTGCACTAAATCCTCATTCAACGAGATAAGATGGCAAGGCAATATAAAGAAGTTTTGTATTTCTCCATAGAACAGGAAAGTTCACATGATGTTTCAGTCACATGACTTTCTTGATTTCCTCTGCCTGAAGATTTGCTTTGATATGTCATGGTTTTGAAGCTTAACAATTTCTTCTTGCAAACTAAGCTCTTGGTCTTCTGCTTTCCCTGCAAACGAATGTATTTGCTACCCAGACAGGTATTTCCAAATCAATCAAATCCTTAAAGCGATTTTCAAAGTCACTTTTCAGGGACTGCTGATGTAAGCAATACTCTTCCAAATCATAGTCTAAATATGTTTTTATTCTGCTCATGGTAGTAAACTGAACTCTTCTGTCAATATTATATTTAAACAATGCCAACTTCATGATGAAAGTACATACTGCCATTTTTGCCTTGACTAAATTGAAATTATAGCCTTAAAGCTCCATATTCAGCATATTCATGTTACCATAAATGTCGGACAAATATACAACATCTCCATGCATAGGTTCAACTTTCTCGCTTAATTCATGGTCAACAGATTGCAGAAATTATATAACATGTCAAATAAAATACAGAAACGCTTCCAGCATACGCCTCTGGAGTGCGAGCCTACTTCACTATGAAGGAGGTGTTCATACGCCTCATTATTATCTTCACACAGCTGACGGAACAATCTACTATTCAATGAATGTGCTTTAATCTTCTTCATCACCGATACTACTATTGGAATGTTGGTAGTCTCTTATAACTTGTTGCGGTTGCGCACGTTGCATATTTTGGCAAACAATGGACAGTCGAGCTATGCCCGGTATAAGTTTGGAACTCACACCCAAGACTTAGGCATTTGTATTTTTGTTACACTAATTAATGTATGTTTTCTTCTGTCATCTTGTTTATTTATCTGCGGCAATCTTTCTCCAACAACTACAATGCCCATAGCTAGATCAAGCTGTTGACTTAGCTTTTTGGTGACAAGATGTTGATAGAGAATTACACAGTGGATAGAAAATAAACTTGTAAACTCTTTTCTTAAAAATGCAATTAAACCCATGTGTCGATCTAGCATTGACGGTGCTCTATCTGTTGCACATTAGATGATTCTTTGGAATCTCTTTGCTCTTTAGATGCCGTTGTAGCACTTCAAACAATGACTCTCCCTTTGTGTTGGTCGACATTGATTTATGAAACAGTATTTCTTCACATAGTTCTGTGACTTTTGACGCCTTTGTTCATTTCCTCAATATGGCGCAATATAATGTTGCTACTAAGATGGATGGATTTCAAAATATTCGTTGGATTCATCTTCAAAACGATAGAACTTCAAATACACATGCCAGAACAAATTTTTCGCTTACTATGTTAAATAGTCCACATTTTGCTATTATTTTGGAAATATTGTAAGAAGCCACCAGTCCATTATCGACATCAATATTAGGTTTTCTTTTGAAGGATGAAAGGGAATGACACTTTTTGTATGATATCTTCAGTTTACGAAAGGCAGTGATGTCACAGCCGGCCTTATCAAGATGTTTCTTAAGAAGATGCAGTCTCAAAGGTTTCATGGCTTCATTAGACAGTACTGATTCACAAATTACACAAAATGGACGCCGTTAATCTGTTGGTTGTGGGATGAAGCCGTACTGCAGATAACTAACAGTTTACTTTGTACTTTCCCCTGTCTTTGTTTTTTTAACAGAATTTCAAGTACTGCCTTCACGCACTGCAGTATTACCCTTTAAGTATCTATCCATTGATAAAAAATATAGGTTTACATGTTTTTATTACAAATAATATAAATAAATAGAAAACAAAATATATGTTTATGATTCTATTATCAATAATAATACGTCAATATTAGAAATAACTGAACTTCAGAGTTCAAAGTCCACTTTTTTAATTCAAAGCGAAGTCAAATCAGATATTATGAAATATTCTTGAAGTAGAAGTTCATATATTTTTTCTCAATGGTTTCATGTTTTAAAAAAATATTATATTGTACTTATGTAAGGTCACTACTTTTCTTTGGATGCCTGGTAGCCAACACACTGCCGTGGCACCGTAGAGACTTAAATGGTTGGAATGGACCTCGAGTGTTAGTCCAATAACATATATTTATTAATATATTCAGGTGACTAAACTACTACATAAGTAACCGGGTGATCTCCCGTGACGAGGGAGCAGGCGCAATAGTGAGACTCGCAAACCTTCCTCTAGACCCGCGATTGACCCTACGGCGGGGTGAACCACAAGATCACATTTTATTCCGTCGTTGGTCAGTTGTTGCTAGATACAGACTTACATGCACCCAGCATGGCTCCAAACACTCAACAAAAGTCTTATTTTATCACCTAAACTTGTTGATCTCGATATTCCACCAGCCAGGAAGGTCCATCGGTTGCATCGTGTTTGCTCATCAACAGGATGCAAGCTTTATGAGCTATATACTACTCTTAGCAGGATGGCAACCCAATAGTCTTGACTTCCAAGGAAATGTACAAGCGTGGGTTAACCTCTTGCAAGAATAAACCTTAAAATAATTATGCTCTTACACTTATCTATATAACTGCATGCACTAAAATCTCTTAGAAAATGTTTTAGTGCTCACTTTATTAAAATATCTCATTCTAATTGGATAAATCAATCTATAATTGCAAAATGTGGTTCAAATACTTAAGATTTTTCTTATGAATATAAATTTGTAATGTGCATAACAACGAACAATGGCAATAATTGAGCATAGAAAGGGTGATTTATCTGTCAATATTTTTATTTGTGAAGCGGGATTTTTTTTTGAGTGAAGTTAAATCTGACATTTTTTTTCAAAGTGAAGTTGAAGTTTTGAGGCTTTTAAGCTCTAAACACCCCTACTGAACTTTATAATCTGTGCACTTAACGTTAACGTCCCAGGTAAGTCGATGAATCCATAAAATACACGCAAGAAACAAATTGCAGGTATAAGAGTTGTTTATTATTTCACAAATCATAAAAAACATAAGCAAAACCTAATTAAGTTTGCACACTATAGACCAATAGAAGACACTGTGTTAGGTAACAATAAACTGATCTAGTTTACCAGCATTGTTTCGCTAAACATGTTTGTTTAAATATCACAGAAACAACCAGTAGAGGGTGTCTGGTTCAGAAGAAAACCAGCGAATAACTGACTGACTGCGTTCCCCATTTGTTCTTGACACTCACCCACTGGAAGAATGCTGCGAATACAAACACTCTCTCATGATTGGTTCCCCCTCCCCTCAAGGCAGCATCGGAACATTTCCTAGCACCAAGGCGTGACTAACTTCCCCATTACTTTATATAACACTGGCCGCTACTCACAATTATTTACTGAAGGACACACACTATTTATAGTGTTATTTCAATGAATTGAGATTATTCTAACTGGGGACAAAACTTAAAAATTAATGAATTGTGTAATAAATAAACTTAAACATAAATGCTTCAACTGTTGCATTAGACCGCCAAATATAATTGACCCTGTAGTGAATCAAAATCCTTCCCTAAAGTTTGTCCTCACATCCAGGAGGGCGGCATCGCCCAAGTTGGTAATCCTGGTTCAGTGTCTTAATTAATAAAGGTTTCTTGCAGTAGGCTCAGAATATCACAAGAAATATATTAATATATTATCTCTACAAGGAAACCATATTTTCTCTTTATGAGGTGATTTTATTAATTTTGGAAGAAGGGACAGGAAAGGTGGATAAAAACATAAAAGGGACAGTCATCAAGAGGCATCCATTACCTCTTTGTTCAATGGCAGCAATGTAAAGTGTGAACTGTGTTCTTCTTTTCATTGTAAAGGCCATATTGTGTTTGTTCGTCCCTTTTATATGTTTCTATCCACCTTTCCTGTACCTTCTTTCAAATATAAGAGCTATATTAAATAATTGTTGGCCGCGAAAAAGAATGGCCTGGTAAAACTGGGTTCACTTAGCACATAACTCACAATACATTACACTCTTTTATAGTTTGAATACATGTTTTGATGAATTGAGTAATATTATAACTACAGGAGGAAAAATCTGCCTTTAAAGAAACACATATTACAAATATTCATAGCCAAGAGAGGAATGTATGTAAAGGATTGTTGGCTGTATCATCGGCACAACAGGTTTTGCAGGAAGAAATTATTAAAATGAAAATTAGTTTATTACGTTTTTACAAGGGAAGGTTTGAACATTACAGTTTTAAATGATAATTTACTTTTAAAAGATCAAATTACTCAAAATGTTTATTTCTGTTTCTTAGTAGACATATTTTATTAAAATTGAATTTCTAAAAAAATCCACACACACACTTGATTATAGACACACACACTTTATTAGAGACACACACACTTTATTATAGACACACACACTTTATTAGAGACACACACACTTTATTACAGACACACACTTTATTAGAGACACACACACTTTATTAGAGACACACACACTTTATTAGAGACACACATACTTTATTAGAGAGACACATACTTTATTAGAGAGACACACACTTTATTACAGACACACACACTTTATTACAGACACACACACTTGATTACAGACACACACTTTATTAGAGACACACACACTTGATTACAGACACACACACTTGATTACAGACACACACTTGATTACAGACACACACTTGATTACAGACACACACTTTATTAGAGACACACACACACTTGATTACAGACACACTTTATTAGAGACACATACACTTTATTACAGACACATACACTTTATTAGAGACACACACACTTTATTAGAGACACACACACTTTATTACAGACACATACACTTTATTAGAGACACACACACTTGATTACAGACACACACACTTTATTAGAGACACACACACTTTATTACAGACACACACACTTTATTACAGACACACACACTTTATTAGAGACACACACACTTTATTAGAGACACACACACTTTATTAGAGACACACACACTTTATTAGAGACACACACTTGATTACAGACACATACACTTTATTAGAGACACATACACTTTATTACAGACACATACACTTTATTAGAGACACACACACTTTATTACAGACACACACACTTTATTAGAGACACACACACTTTATTAGAGACACACACACTTTATTAGAGACACATACACTTTATTAGAGACACACACACTTGATTACAAACAATCACACCAAATATTGCATATTCCTACTTTGAATCACATTCAAACACAAGTACATTCCCAACACACAAAATGAAACTTACTCTTACCCCAACACTTTCATTGTTATCTTCTTTTAAGATGATGTTTCTAATGTTTCAGGAAGAGGAGTGTGTATTACAATCATTGTGTATTCCTGACTCCAAGCTCAAGAGTGATCTTTATAATCTTATAAATGCTCTCGGTAGCAACCAGTGTTTACAGACCATCGACATCAGGTCAGTTTACAAACACATCATATCATCTTATGGCTTCACCCACTCGACTGTTCCATCAAGTATTAAATTAGAACAGTATCCTCCATAGCTTATCTAAGTATAACAACAAATGGTGGACAGCATCACTTACATTTACTTACACTTACAATTACTTTTCATGTCAAAGTCATTTAGATTGATTGATTGATTTAGGATTTGAACTTCCATCTATTCTGACATATAGTGTGGGTGACAATGTCACAAAGAAAAGTCATGATTAGACCTTTGGCAATCATAGCCATTTCTCGAAAGAATTGGTTTGTGTCACAATTTATAAGGTATATTCTCTATTTATTATCCGACACAATAGCTCAGTCGGTAGCGTGTCTGTCTACTGAGCTAAGGGTCTCAGGTTCGATTTCCGGCATGGTCGAAAAATGTATCAATGGTGAAATGTGGGTTTAATCTTTCACAGTGCTGAATTAGAGGCTGTGGCGCCGAATGTTGGTCTGTCCTAGTCTTAAGCTATTTTATAAGCCATATGAAGCTACGACAGACCTATCAAGCCGGTAGTGTAAAATATATTGCTTGAATAAAAAACTGAGCCAGGCCACAGGCTGGAAACAGTAATAACTGACCCAGGCACAGGCTGGAAACAGTAATAACTGACTCAGGTACAGGTTGGAAACAGTAATAACTGACCCAGGTACAGGTTGGAAACAGTAATAACTGAGCCAGACCACAGGCTGGAAACAGTAATAACTGAGCCAGGCCACAGGCTGGAAACGGTAATAACTGACTCAGGTACAGGCTGGAAACAGTAATAACTGACTCAGGTACAGGCTGGAAACAGTAATAACTGAGCCAGACCACAGGCTGGAAACAGTAATAACTGAGCCAGGCCACAGGCTGGAAACAGTAATAACTGAGCCAGGTCACAGGCTGGAAACAGTAATAACTGACTCAGGTACAGGTTGGAAACAGTAATAACTGACTCAGGTACAGGCTGGAATACAGTAATAACTGAGCCAGACCACAGGCTGGAAACAGTAATAACTGAGCCAGGCCACAGGCTGGAAACAGTAATAACTGAGCCAGGCCACAGGCTGGAAACAGTAATAACTGACTCAGGTACAGGTTGGAAACAGTAATAACTGACTCAGGTACAGGTTGGAAACAGTAATAACTGACCCAGGCCACAGGCTGGAAACAGTAATGGATGTTACTAAATTCTCCATTCATAGACAGTCTTGTGAACTATTTGAATGTTTAGCGAGTTGGTCCGATTGGATGGTAGCTCTATCATGACCCCTGATTGTAGAATGCCCTGGTCACATGGTCATACAAGGCTCCCAATGGTGTCCTTACAATGTATCTATACTCATTCTAGTCAAACATTTGTAAAGATAGATATTCAATATATCATTTATGTTGCTTTTTTGATGCTCCAAGGGAGGCCTGAGGGGCATGCTTGCTTACATATTACAAACAAATCACAATAGTTGGGATTAGGAAATTTGCTTTGAACACAAGAAATATACTTTTAAAATGGGTTTTGTAAAATTGAAAAATATTGTATTACAGTGGTAACCTGATGGGGGATGCTGGAGCTAGGCTTCTAGCCAAAGCAATGCAGATAAACTCTAAACTGCGCACAATTATTTATGATCGCAACAACATCACTGCACAAGGCTTCAGTGACCTTGCTTATGCTCTGGAGAGGTAATGTATTCATGTGGCTATTACATTATTCTGTATCAAACAAAACACTCTAATGCGAGTGTTAGTTTACTCAATGATTTTCAATATTTTCGGTTTATTTTACAAACTCCAATGAAAGATGTAAACAATAATTTATTCCTTGTCGCATCTTTCCAACCATCCAGGCCATATGGGTTCAAACAAGCAAATTGAATAGTAAAAAAGAAGGTAGAATTAAGATTAAATGTACCTGCATTTTCATGGAGGGAGAGTAAAACCTCCCTTAGAACACCTGTCCTGGATTTGAACAATGACACCCTTGTTACCTTAACACCAGACTAGCTGAGCCTCACTTACATTCAGTCTGTTTGTCCAACACTGCCCTTGTATGGCATTTGTAAAATATACATAGTGACTTACATTGAACACTCAGAAACAATATTCACACTTTACTCTGCTTATATTGGACACAGAGGAACACAGTTCACACTCTACTCTACTTCTATTAGACACACAGAAACACAGTTCACACTCTACTCTACTTCTATTAGACAAAGAGGAACACAGTTCACACTCTACTCTACTTCTATTAGACACACAGGAACACAGTTCACACTCTACTCTACTTCTCTTAGACACACAGGAACACAGTTCACACTCTACTCTACTTCTATTAGACAAAGAGGAACACAGTTTACACTCTACTCTACTTATATTAGACACAGAGGAACACAGTTCACACTCTACTCTACTTCTATTAGACACACAGAAACACAGTTCACACTCTACTCTACTTCTATTAGACACACAGGAACACAGTTCACACTCTACTCTACTTCTATTAGACACACAGGAACACAGTTCACAATCTACTCTACTTATATTGGACACATGGTAAGTTCGTTGACAATGCGGCCTTTGTATTTATTTTTGTATATACCTCTTTTTTCATTATTATATGTTAAAACTAAAAAACAAATTTTTCTTAGAGAATTATATCTTACTTCCAAATAACTAAGTTGTTGAGTTTTGTTTAATTTTAAATTTAATTAAGGTAATAACAATTTCTTTTCATTGTGAAATTATAACTAAAATAAGAATATGTTCTATTATTTTAACAATTTTGTTATATTGTAGTTTACTGATGGGTGTTCAATTGAGAATATTGTCAAGTGTTTGTGTGAATGTTTCAGCAACTATACAGTGCGCTACATGCCCTTCCCAGTGCATGATGTGATGCCGTGCATGAAGACTTCTGCTGAGCGCACAGACACTGTTATGAGGAAAATACAGGACCTCCTTCATAGAAACGTCACACCTAAAAAATACAGCCAGGGTCAGGCATTCAGGCTGCAACAGGTTATTACTGCAGCTTATTACTGCCTTACATAAAAGGAACCATTACAACGCTTAATAATGACAATGAGTATTCTTGATAGAACAATTGAGATCTCATCGAGGGTTTTTTACTTGTAGGGGTGGGAAATTAAGGACTAAGAAAAATAAGGTTGCTGACTTGTGTTACATTTTATAAGTTGAATAGTTAGTGTTTGAAATTACATTTTAAGAAACATTTACTGAGTCATAATTGAAGTAATATAAATATTTACAATGTCAGAAACTAATTGTGGGATGATGCTCTAACCGTAAAGAGTGTGCCCTTGACTCTATACAGTGTACACTACCTCCATGACAGTTACAAACTTCCTCTGAGCGTGCTCAATATAACCAGTAACCGCTTCACAAATCCTTGTCTAAAACCACATAATAAACATGAAATAAAACTACACTGATGCCAAGGTAAATTGTTATAAAAGCCACCATACCACATTGAACCTTTTCAGTGTATCTAAATGCTTGTATACCAAACTTATAAGTGTAGGACATCTAGAGAAGTGTTCCCGATCAAATCGCATGTTGCTAGAGATGGCGTGTGGGAGAAAATCACCCCTCCAGTTTATAATCAAGGAAGGCCAATGCTAAGCTCTGATTGGCTGGCTGTCCCACACCAAATCTCACCTTTACTCCGAGTAGTCAGACGTGCAAATTGAACTAGAACCCAGCTTCCGGGTGAAACAAATAAAACTGTAAGAATCGCGAATGAAAATTACTAGATGGAAAAGTTAATAGTCTAAAATTAAAGTTAGTGAGTTGAAATCTAGAAGATATATATATGTCTTACAACTTTAACCATGGCTTGGGGCTTCTTACAATTATCAAAGAACCCCCTCACGTTCTTATAATCAAACAATTTGGTAAGGATAAATAATAATTAAATAAGGGCTAAAATAATTAAAAAGAACAACATGCTGAAGGCTATTAAGAACACTATAGGCCTAACTGGTTAAATAGCAATACCATACAATGAACATGATTCCTCAGTATACTGACAATGACAACATATAATTGCTAATAAACTTGAGGGGGGAGAATTGAGTAGCATGAAGTATAAACTGGTCAGATGTCCTTGGTTGATACAACTGAAGGGCACTTGCAAACTGATTTATTACTTGAACAATGAACTTAGGTATTTAGCAATAATATTAAACAATGGCAAAGAAATATACGTATGAAATGGTGGAGAGCCTGGAGGCTAAAACCCCTGACCACCTTACAGTGCCTTGTGTTTAGTACTCTCACTCGGTACCGGGGGGGTTTTGGTGGACATGTTTACAATAATAGATAGGGAGAAGGAAGGTATCATTTAGAGGAACTGTACCCACATTTGTATGGAGGGGTGTGAAAAACCAACCCTCATTACATGTGACTAGGACTTTAACCCTGACCTCCTTGTCATTGGTAGCGAGGTGGGACTCCCCGAGATTACACTTCAACCAAAACAAAATGTTGTAATTTGCAACACATTGACCGCAGATAGCAAAATGAAACAATGACACTATTCTCACTAAAAAAATGTTTAGATTAAATAAAACAATTGTTATGTTTAAAAAATAAAGGTTTTTATTTATTTATCTAGCTATTTATGAATTAAATTAAATTAATCAATGAACATATATTTACAAAATTTCTCAATGTTTTAAATTCAAACACAGTTGACATCACTAGATAGAGCCCATGTAAAAATATATCTTATTTGTTGCGCTGCATTTTTATATTAGTGTGTAAAGGGTTCCTTAGGTTAAAGAGTTGTAAAACCGCTACTTATACCACTCTACCACTGATGCATAGTTGGCTCATGCAGTTTTAACATTTTGGTTAAAATATTGTATTTAGCTATAAATAAATACTCTAGAATTAGACAATAAACACTTACTACTAAAAAAAATTCAAATTCAAGGTTAGTATATATTTTTAAAATTCTAAATCTGATTATTTTTCTAGATTTGTTTTGAACTAAATAGTAGTGAACGGATCTATTTTTATCTAAGAAAGTTAATTTACAGTTTATTCACCTTCATAGACGTGAAACAACATTGCCAATCCAACCTGCCAGGTATCGAACTTTGGCCCCTTTAGTCAGAGTAAAGAAGAATGTTAGCTTCAATATAAACTGCACACATGAATGTAAAATCTATTGAGTAAAGTAATATAGTTTTAATTCAGACTATTACATATGTTTTAAAATTGTTCAAGGTAACATCACATCATTACCTGAGTGATGCTGAAATAAAACACTTTTTAGAAACTAGCTATCCAGGCAGTTTCTATGGGTTCACAATATATATACTTTAAAAAAAACTGGTTTTGTTTGTGAACAATTGGCTGAAATGTTTCAGGGATTTTTGTTGAGCTCCACCCAGCAAATGGTGGATAGACTGGTGGTGCAGACTCAAGACACTATTCGCAGCTTAGCGCAAGAGTCAACGGACAGTAACAACGAAATAAACCTTGCGACGGGACTTATCCAAGATGCTGATAATTCAAAACAGGTATTATCCCTCAAAACTAGCCCCACTGGGAAGTTGTCTACATCTTTTGACCTTTAATCTAGTTCTTGCTTTAAAAATATTTGTTATTTAATAATAATTATATAAACTCTGTGTCTCCACAGTAAAAGTGGTTTCAACCGATATAGAAACAATTTGAATATATCGTTGACAATGAAAAGAGGAATGTTGTTACACACTTCCTCGTGAATACTCCCAATAGAATGAAACCTAGGTTGGAGGATAGATGGCTGGCTGGCTATGATTTATTTTCTCTAAGAGGCTATCAACTCTTTGTCCAGTGGCGGCAGTGTTAAGTGTAAACTGTGTTTTCATATCATTGTGATAGCCAACTTTTGATTGTCCCTATCACTTTTATCACTTTTACTTCAACTTCCAGGTTTAAAGCTAGAAACATAAATTATCGTCATACACCTGAGTAATATTTTCTATACCAATATTACATGATAATGTTTGATACAATCTTGATCAAGACACTATATCTAACTTTGTCGCTAATCTCCAAACCATTTCTTGGTCCAGTCCAATGGCTCACTACACAAATCCTCTCCTGACAGGTCAAAACATTACTCCTATTCTTGTATTATTCATCCTGAGATGTGTTCAATGTTTTATATCCTTCAGAAGGTACTCAAGCACAGTCGTAAAATAACTTATCCTCAGCGAATATAGAGTTCAAGTTCTTTCATTTGAGTCTATAGCGCTCCTGAGCAGTGGCGCACACAATTTTTCAATGTATCAAACTATTATTTCTGTACTTTTCTACAATAGTTTTACCATGTAGTGAAGGAGCGATGGAATATAGGAAGAGAGGCCAAAACTTTGTTATGCAAGGCATATTATCATCCAATGTTGACTTACAGCTCTAAAACCTGGACATGGACGAAGAGAGATTCAAGTAGATTGCAGGCAGCAGAGATGAGATTCCTGAGAGGCAGTGAGATTGTAACAAGAAGAGACAGGAGAAGGAACTAAATAATTAGGGATGGTTTAAAAATAACACAATTAGAAGAGACACTGAAAAGGAAAAGGTTGCTGTAGCTAGTTCATGTGATGAGAATGGAGGACAGAATTCCTAAGAAAGCCTTACAGAACAAAGAGAAGGGTAGAAGAATTATTGGAAGACCAAGGACAAGATGGATGGACCAAGGACAGAAGGACATGGAAGCTAAAGGAGAGGACTGGAGACATGTGGCCGAGGGAGAAGTTTGGAAAGATCGACAGGAATGGAAGAGGATGTGACAGACAACCCGCAGAGGCCGAAACATTGAATGATGATGCTGATTATTATTATGAGGGTGTTTTAGAGGGACTCTTAATGTCTTGAGTGCAGTGTATTAATACTGGGACTGAGTTCAGGAAGTATCAAATAAATAATTAACAAACGTAAATTCAATAACGTGAATTTTTGTCAGCAGACACAATAGTCTGCCTGTTTCCCCATCTCACACTGCCAACTCAAACACATTTTAATATTATAAAATAATAAGACATCATAATAGTCAATAGGTTGATACAATTTCACAACATAAAAGATCTGAAGGCACAAGATTTCTTGGCAGAACCGATCATTGTTATGGGGCGATGAGAACTTCCATGGCCTCCGGTTCTATGTTTGACACATCACACATTAAGTTTCCTCAACTGATCCGCATAGAAAAATTGCTCTTTTATTGTTTTAATACAATAGATTAAGTTTTGTCACTTTAATGCATCTTTTAGTGACGCCTCTAAACTCATTACATCCAGGTATCTTTAGTTTGACAGTTTCTTGTGGGAATAACTCCTTCTGTTGTTCTTGGTGAGTAGTTGAATTGTGTAGCTTATTGAAGCTTGGTTTTAGCTTGTGAAATCTTGTTTTGGGGTGAATTGGAGTACTAGCTCAACTGGACTCTTACCAGTCACTTTATTTGGGGTATTTCTACAGTGAAACAGCAACTTTACTGACAGAAGGTCAAGCGGAACATCGAGGGGGTTGGTATACCATCTTCTTAAATTCCTCTGTTACAATTTTAACCACATTTTCTGCACTACCATTTCATGGAGAATGATACAGAGGTGTCTTAATTACCTTGATTCTTTATTAAGGTAAAACACAACAAAGTCTTATGAATTACAAGGTGAACCATCATTGAACACAATCCCATTGAGCATATTTCAGTGTTAAAGAACTCTGATCTAATTCAATTGATATTAATATGATGATCATTAAGATGTTTCATGATCATCTGTATTTTAGTCGCACACTGTTGTTCTGTTTCACTCCTGTACCTTCTTCCAAATATAATAAAACATGAATGATATGTATTGGGAAGAAAGTACAGGAAAGGTGGATATAAAAAGAACGAACACACAACACAACTTCCTATTAGAGGAAAACATATCCCTATTTAAAAGTTGAAATAATATACTTTAACAAAACAATTGATAAAGGACAAAAAAAACCACTTTAAATTTATTTATCAGTTAATATTTATAAATTAAGTAATTAAATTTAAAAATTATTTGAGCAGTTGTGAACTAGTGTTGAATTATTATTATTTTTCTGTACTTTCACCCCTTGAATCTACCCTCTCATTCTTTCACACTTTCTCTTGTCTGTTGCTCACAAAGTGTTGACCTTGAGCCCTCAAGCTGTCTCACTTGCACACCACCAAATATTAGTCACAAGACTGTATTTTCTCCTTAACCAGTAAACAACCTTCATTCCCTCCTCCCCATTCTCCTTCTCTATCCTCCTCACCAAGTGATAGAATAGAACAAAGGACAAGGTTGTTCTGCTACTCAACCACAACTGTCTAGTCACCACTACAAAGGACAAGGTTGTCTGCTACTCAACCACAACTGTCTAGTCACCACTACTCGGCTTCACACACACTTAAAAGATCAGTCAAAATGGATCATATGAGCTTAACCACCTGTGCCATAGTCGGCCCAATTTAAATATGTACATAGGTACATAGGACACTTTTAGAACTAAATTGTAATTGATGAGATCTTACACCAAGCTATTTGTGTTTTAATATTTGTATTCCTTTTTATACCTTCAAGTTTCCGCCATTTGCACACTACCCTATTTGTTGGGTTTTCCTCCGCCCCCCAACTGGTGTTTCACAAACAACATTCCAGCCGAGTGAAGAGATTAACAAAGGGTCTGTAAAGAAATCTGTCAAGGAATGCCCGGACTACTTGTATCACAGGCCAACTAATTATTCACAAATACACCTGGCAATATTTATTTAGCATTTTAGGTTGAAACTAAATGTATCATAGTATAAAAGCGTTATCTTCACTATTGGTTTAAAGAAAATTAAAAAAATCACTGCCCTTTTGAGCTTTATTCTTATGTATTAATTAATTATGTTGATGTGGTAGGGATGAGCATAATTGAGGGAGGGAAATTGTTTAGGAAAACCCATCCATATTGTAGGATTTGAACCCTGACCTCACTACCAGAAAACCAGGCTAAATGAGCTTGACACTTATACTGCATGCCCACCAATACAGAGGAGTGTCTACCATAATTACAAACTCCACTGAAATACATTTTATCATATTTAATTTTCTTTATATTAACATTTCACTAAATTGTGCATTTTATAATAATGTGATGAACTATTTTTACATCAATACAAGAGTGAATATTTTTTTCAAGAGTTATTATCAAACTTGTTAACTAAAAAAAAAAGTAACTGTGTATGTTTCAGTTGTTACCAAGACTACAAGAAGTAGCCCAAAGACGGGAAGAAAGTGGTAATCCTATCGAAATGAAACTTCGACAAATGTCTGATGAACTTCATGCTGTTGTGGTCGGGTATTTACAAGTATGTACTGACAAGTTTTACTTTACTTTCAAACATTTCTTATTGGACTGGTCTCTTACTGATGAGAAGGAACGTTGCCATTGGTGAAATCAAGGGAATATTCTGGCCTCTTTATTTTAAGCTAACATTCACTTTAAAACACTTTTATTAATTTGATTTATACTTTAAATATACAATGAATAATTCATTAATGAAAACCTTTTTTTGTCCCTTTATCATGTGCATAACAGTTCAGTGAAAATTTACAGATTAATTTGCATGTATTGATTTTGTTTCGTAAAAGTGGCATTATATGTTTAAATAACATACAAGCCTAAGATAAGGAGGGTTGGAATAATACAGAGGAGGGTTGTGATAATACAGAGGAGGGTTGGGATAGTACAGAGGAGGGTTGGGATAGTACAGAGGAGGGTTGGGATAGTACAGAGGAGGGTTGGGATAATACAGAGGAGGGTTGTGATAATACAGAGGAGGGTTGGGATAGTACAGAGGAGGGTTGGGACATTACATAGGAGGGTTGGGACAATACAGAGGAGGGTTGGGATAATACAGAGGAGGGTCGGGATAATACAGAGGAGGGTTGGGATAATACAGAGGAGGGTTGGGATAGTACAGAGGAGGGTTGGGATAGTACAGAGGAGGGTTGGGATAGTACAGAGGAGGGTTGGGATAGTACAGAGGAGGGTTGGGATAGTACAGAGGAGGGTTGGGATAGTACAGAGAAGGGTTGGGATAGTACAGAGGAGGGTTGGGATAGTACAGAGAAGGGTTGGGATAATACAGAGGGGGATTGGGACATTACATAGGAGGGTTGGGACAATACAGAGGAGGGTTGGGATAATACAGAGGAGGGTTGGGATAATGCAGAGGAGGGTTGGGACATTACATAGGAGGGTTGGGACAATACAGAGGAGGGTTGGGATAATACAGAGGAGGGTTGGGTTAGTACAGAGGAGGGTTGGGATAATACAGAGGGGGATTGGGACAATACAGAGGAGGGTTGGGACATTACATAGGAGGGTTGGGACAATACAGAGGAGGGTTGGGACAATACATAGGAGGGTTCTCTCTCCTGGAGTAAACTGGTCCTCTCTAGATATATTTCACCCCATCTAATAATTCTTGAATAATAAGCTGAAAAATTTTCTTGTATCAAATTCCAAATATCTTCTAGTAGTATCCGATTTTCAAAACTTTTGCAAGGGCCAAATACACCTAAGAGGCATTGAATTTTTAAAGAAGATACGAGTGAAGACTAGAGAAATCTAGTTTTCATAAACTTTCCGATAGAGGACCACTCAAAATAGTATAGAAAATAATAATTTTAAAACAAATTCAGGGGAAGGCCATCCAAAATATCTTCTAGGAATATCTGATTTTCAAACATTTGCTGAGGGAGACCCCCAGGCCTCCCATTAGCTTTGGAGTTAAACCCCTTCAAACACCAAACTTTTTTGGTGAGATAGCTTACCCCTCCCTTCGCCGCACTGAAGTAGAATAGAGCATAGATCGGGGCCCAGTTTGAGCACCTTGTTCTTGCAACACTCTAGGTTGTACTGAGCATCAGGACTGACATGATTCTTCTCAAGCAGCAACTGACCGGAATCTTAGCGACATTATTTCTGCAGTGTGTCTTAAGACATGTTCATTTATGAATGTTTATGGAGTGGTTTATTAATATCTGGCAAATATTGTTTCTGTAGGGTACACTGGAAAGCATGATGAAATGTGCTGAGGACCAGTGTCCACATGTCCTTTCTAATGGCCGCGTCCAGCAGGAAATACGCTTGGCGTGCAAAGAGAAGAATTTTCTGTCGTCTGATTTTGTGCGCTCCTGCGTGGCAGAGCAAGCAGGAACAGACATTATGAATAAAGTCAAGTAAGCTCTCCTAGGATCAATTACAATTTCCTTAGACAGTAAAATAAACAAGATAGAGAAACTTCATCATAATCTGTCGACCCTCTCACAAAAACAATCAATACAAAGTAATGCATTAATGTCATTGAATCTGGTAACCACAGAATAGTTTGGAGGCTATCCTGTGTTATTACAAGGACTAATGAGTGTGACTGAATATTGTTTTGAACATTTGCTAGCACCCAGTTTGTTCTGTTGGTAGTGAGCTGAACCTTGCCGTGGCAGCCCATGTGTCAGATCGTACCACAGATGAAGTTATAGAGACACTCTCTAGGAGCTACAAGGCTTTGGTAAGTTGTATTCTCTCTGGTAATAGTTGTTGGACCCGCTTCGGTGGCTGCATAGTCTAAGGCGCGACTCTCACAGGGGACTAGGTTGCCGATGATGGGGAGGTTGAGGTTTGATTCATGGTCAGGTGTGCTGATGGTGTTTTATAAATGGTTTTCCACTCTTTTCACAAAAATGTGGGTACATTTCCTATAAATATAGAATTCCTAGCCTTTAAACCATTAGCGTAATTAGTACATAAGCATATAACCCAAACGGGTAGTAAGACGCAGAGATATAAAGAAATTGTTATGAGCAAGTCGCCATTTTACAATTCTAGCTATCTATATCTATCTTATTATATAATGATATAGATCAGCTTTTTGGACTAGTGGTCGGGGTTCCTGGCTACTAATCTAGAGGTCCCGGGCTTGATTCCTGCTGAAACAATAGGTATTTTCCTGAAGGGGAATAAAATGGTTCCTATTGTCATCATGATCGGGTTAATTAGGCTCATGCTAGGTCCACTGGTACCACATAATAATAAGGACGTGGTTGGTGTACCAATGGACAATGTGAATGTGAGAGTGCTGCTATATGCGGATGATGCCGTATTAATGGCTGAGAAAGAAAGTGACTTGCAAAATGCATTAAATCTACAGGCAGAATGGCTCTTCTTATAAATGTCTCCTAAACTAAGGTGATAGCTTTTTTAAGGACAGATCACAAAATGATCATCAGCTCAGTACAAATGGAAAACTGTTAAAACAAGTGAATGATTTTGTGTATTTGGACAGAATGTTGTATAAAAATGGGCGGATAGATGGTGAAATTGACATATGGATGAGTACATCTTGAAAAATAGTTATATGTATGTGGGCTATTACAAAGAATGAAGAAGTTTCAAAAGCGTCAAAGATGGCAGAATATAAAAGTATGTTGACGCCAACTTTGTTTAATGGATGTGAAGGGTGGTTTTGTCAGGAGAAACACAAGAGCAAGGTGGATGCGACTGGAATGAGATATCTAATTAATGTATGTGAAAAAACTCATATGGACATTGTCATTAATGAATGAGTGCTAAAGGAGTTTTGTTTGAAAGGTAATCCAACAGGTCAATGTGAAAGAAGCGTGTTAAGTTGGTTTAGGCAAGTTGAGAGGATGAGTGTGGATCAAGTGACGAAGTAAATATATGAAGGTAGTGTGTGTTGATCAAAAGGAAGGGGTAGGCCATGTAAGATGCGGCTAAATGTTGTAGACGAATGTGTGAAAAAGATAAACATTAAGAGCTTTAAGCATAAAAGAGCATGTATGACTCTGTGTATGGACGTTGTTGAAGAGTATGTATGACTCAGTGTATGGATGTTGTTGAATTAAAGGATATATGCAAGAATAGGGAAGTGTGGAGAAAGTTAGTGAGGATGGATTAAGTACAAAGTTTTTTTTTTTAACTCTATGCACAGTTTCTTGCCTACCCTGTAAGGGAGTGGCATGATTTAGTATGTATGTATTTAAAATGTGCACGTTGTTTTGATCTGAGTAGTTGAAATCAAAACTTAATTGCACTGATAGGCCAATGTGTGCATTGTTCGAAATATTGTAAATGGTGACTCCTTATTTTACTATAGTGATACATAAATCTTAAGGTTACGTTTGGAAAATGATTGCAATTATTGGCCTGAACTATGAAAAATTGAATTTTATAGTAGGTAATTGTGATTGGAAAATGTGTTTAAATTGATCATTTATGAATGTTGTACTGCATATTATTTGGCCCTGCTATTTTTAAGGTTGGGGACATGAGTAAAAAACGATCTTCGACCCCAGATGTGCTTCGCAGTAGATCCCGAGTCAGTTCTGATTCCTCAAGAAATGATCCTAACGATACCTACTCTATGGCAGACACAATAAGCCAGCAATCAGACCAGTCCCCTTTGGTAAGTTCTCTAATACTTGCATTTTAGAAATTGTTGGAGGTTCATTGAATTTACAAGGAGGTCCAAAGTCCATATTTTGAGAGCTATAAAACTAATACAAATTATAGTTTTATATATTTCAACATTCCCTCTTGAATTGAAATTCACATGGTCTAGAGAATTGTTCAAGGAAAAATATTGAGAATTAGGTGACCAAATTAGTCCAGTTGAAGATTATTACCTTTTAATTGAAAGTTTTTTTTTTTTACATAAAGCATTAATTCTATTTTTCACGTTTTGAAGTAAAATGTTTCCTGTACCTTTTTTTCTTGTATAAACATAATTTTCCGATGGATTAAATAACCAAGCTATTATATTTGATAGTTACCGTTATAGCCGCATCTAAATATCATATTCTTTAAATTGAATGAAATGACAGCTGGACACAAGAATCGAACCTGGGACTTTTGGATTAATATGCCAATGTTCTTACCACTGAGCTATCAAGAAGACGTTATGTGCCCACTTCTGGATAGCTCAGTGGTTATAATATTGGCATACTAAGGCAAAGGTTCCATGTTCAATTCCAGTGTCCAGGTGTCATTTTTCAATTTAATGAATATGATATTTTCCTGGCTTAGACGTTTTATAAAACTTGCACTGTGACAAAAAACAAAAAATTTTTTAAGCTCTTTTCCAGCTTTATTATTTTGTAAGATGCAAGTGCTTTTGTAAAAATGTAATGTTTAAACTAAACTAGCAGAATATATTTTTTAACCTTTTTGTCTTTTGTACTAAATGAAAATGAATCATCATACAGTTCTTTATAGATGTATCTTAATTTACCAACATGTTCACTTTTACTAAACCTGGAATGTACAGATTCATTGGCGTCATTGGGGGATGCTGACCGCACTGGGTGACACTATCAGAGGAAATTGCGTTAAAGTTACTGTCTACACACATTTTGTATAGTGTATCTGCGGGGTGACCTGGTGGTCTAGGGGTAAGGTGTCAGACCTCTGTGCTGAGGGTCCGGGGTTCAATCCTCGGTCCTAGCATAGATTTATCTGATTGCCAAACCCTTCCTTCATTTCTGACAAGACGTGTATTAATCACAACTTGTGAATGTGTGGAATGCCAGGCCTCTACCGTGGTTCGAATTCCACGTTTAAACTGTAGGTCCTCCATTTCATCTCACAATCACCCTACCATTGCACATTAGCGTAAGTGCGTATAACCTGAACGGATAGTAAGACTTGGTGCCAATAATAATAATAATAATAATAATAATAATAATAATAATAATAATGTATCTGCAGAACTTTATTATTAAAAAAATATTCCTGTATTTAACTATAACCCTAAAAACATTTTTCGTAAGCACAGCTTACATATAAATTATCACTATACCTACAAAGACAACTCTATTTTAATTTACTTTTTGAACCTTCTAAATTCTAATGCACATGAGCTCTGATAAAAGTTGTCTTTATTAGCCATTTACTTTGGCGCTTTGAATATCGTCTGCATGCGCTGTTGTTTTCGTTGCTGCTGGTGTTTTTATAGTCGCTGATTTTGTCAAATTTTCTGGTATTTTAGCTACAAGATTATTAGTTTATTTCAAAATGCATTTGTCTACAACTTCTACATTATTTGAGCTGTTATTGATTATGTAAACCTAATCCATTAATGTATCTCATGTAATGGTAAAGCTTAACACGCTAAAATGAGTAGTTAAACGTTTTTATTTCAAATTCTATTGTTTCCCTACCAAATTTCCTTGTTAACCACATGAAACTCTGTGTGTGTGTGTGTGTGTGCGTGCATGCGTGCGTGCGTGCATGCGTGCATGCATGTGTGTATATGTGTGTGTGAGACTTTAATTTTGCTAGTTGATTTGTCACTACTATTGCCATTACGTTGATTGATACAAGGAAACTATTATTTAAAAGTATCATTAGTATTCTGTATGGCCTTGTACGGGTAGTGGTCCCTGGAGGTGGCACCATGAGTTTCTACACTGGGTGGCACCAACCAAAGTGACGCCATCAGAGATACTTACAATTGTTTGTGTTCATGTTACTGAGGAACACATTAGACTCTGTCATATTTTATATTTTATTCACTTCTGAATATAATTGTAAAGGCTAGTTAAGATGTGTTATATAGATATTAAATATTTGGATTTGATTTGAATGGCTAATTTTATTAAACTATTCACTAACTTAGTTGTTATTTGTTAATGTGTTGAGTCAGCTAACTTGTAAAATATTCTTGAACTTCTTATGGCTGACTAAATTCATTATTACTTTAAATTGTTCATGAAGTGAAAGTGTGTAATAGTAACTGTTTAGTTGGTTAATTCCTTTTATATTGTCCCGGCACACTATGCAGAAACTGGAGTACTTGAATCTGGTAAGTATTGTCAATTAGACAAAATGTGGATTTATAACTTGCACACTAAATTTCGCATGACATCATACCACTACTATTAATTAATTATACTAAGGAATCTGTGAGTCATTACCTGAGGAAAATGTATGGACAGTCATGATTCCTGTCATGTGAGTGGAACAGTTTTGTATTGTATTGTGTAAAGTATTGTGTTCTACCAAATTTACATGGAGATATTTCCCAACCAACATCCAGACAAGTAGAGAGAAGAGTAAACAATGAGTCATTCATCACCAGACACAATACAACACAGTCTTATACAACCAA
>CABFWO010007579.1:0-19258 GCA_902155825.1 Timema genevievae | reverse complement strand
AAAAAACACTGAAATATTTCATTAATTTGAAATTTGGATACTACTGAATTTTGAATGATTTAAAAAAAAAAGCTTTTAGAAAGTATTTCTGGGGTGTTGTAACTATGGCCATATCAGTCTAAAATAATTGGAGGGAAGGCTTTGCATAATTAATGCCTTTAAAAGTTATTGATGGTTTTTTCTATAGTAACAAGGGTAAAGTTTTAAATGACTGTGATATAAATTACATTTGTTGATGTGTTAAAATAAAAAAATTCCTCTAATGTGCTAAATATATGCACTTTTCTTTGGTTAATAAATAAAGGCTAAAGAAAACTTATCAAAATGTTATAAAATTTAGTTATATCTTGAACACTACTATTATTTTAATGAAATTTGTTATTTAAACATCATATAATTCATATAGGACCTACAAAATTTTACAAAATTCAAGCATGTAGGATTTTTTACTCTCTCAGTACCATATATATTAGTTTTAATTGTTTGAAAGATATTTTATTTCATTACTGACTCCATACCATGATCAAGAAACCCTGATGTTCTAAGCCTTATTGAAATGACTAACTTACTTTGGCAGTCTTGTCAGTTTCAATTACAATCAAGTTCACGCACCCCAATTAAATACATTTTAATCATATAATAATTGTAACAATAAAAAGTACTATTTTGTTATACCGTTATTTCATTCATGCCATACATCTTCCAAATCTTGTAACTCATTCGTTGAATCGGCCGATTTTACATCTTTATTTATAGCCTTATCTATCATTACAGCACAGTCAATTTTCTTAGCACTCGCTTCAGTAGCCTAATGATCTAAGCCAGAGATTCTCATCTGGTGTGAAGCGGCGTTTAAGGGTGCCGTGAGATTTTGAGGGGGGGAAATATTAAGAAGATATAAAGAAAAATATAGCATAAAATAATGAAAGGAAAGAAATAGAAGAAAGTTTTTCTTTTAGTGTTTCTGTGAATTGCAAGTGCCATGGTACCTGATGCGAAACACCGCCACAATAAATGTTAAATTCAACAGTAAAATTGAGCCATCATTGGCTGTTTTTTTGGGCTTGTACAGGCGGAGGAGTACCCTTACCAAGTGAGAAAAGCAATATACCTACTTTTTCCTTCTCATCTTTCTATTTGTGCGAGCAAACCCTCTCTTCTATGGCAAGAATAAAATCTAGAGTAAGAAATAGAATGCTAAGTCCTTAGGTTTCTATGCATGCTGTGTTGTCTCACATTAAGCCAGATATCAAACTTTTGTACTTTAAACATCAATCCTAAGTCTCACATTATTGATAATTGTTTTCCTACTGATGACTGTATTATTCATTTTTAGTAATCTCACATTGTTGGTGGCTAGTGTGCTAGTTTATTGATTCCCGAAACTATTAAACTCTATAACTGTATTTATGTAATTTACTCAGTATTTTTGTTCTTTATATATTTCAATTAAATCAGTAAGGGAATAAGTAAAAAAGTTTCTTAGTTTTAAATAATTAAAGAATTAAATCACTGTCAATTACTTAATATGCTACTTTGATTTGTTTCTCTTTGTTTAAAAGATAAAGAATGTGATAAACAAAATTCTCACAAGAGTGCCTCGAGATTCTAATTCCCTTCACAAGGGTGCTGTGAGCCCTAAAAAGGTTGAGAATCCATGGTCTTGTCTAACTCTTGTGTTGGACCAGCCTACTGATGACAGGAAGATATCAGGCTATGAATCCCGCTCGCGTTTGCTGATGGTAGGTTTTCCTACATGGTTTCCCTCTCTCCTTCCACGCAAATGCAGATATATTACCTATAGATGTTTCAATCCTCATTCCTACCCCATTAGAGTAATTATCATATATGTGTATAACCTGAACAGATAGTAAGACATTGTGAAATAAATCCTAACATTCTCTTGTTTTGAATGAAATTATAACCACTACCTAATTTAAACAATTTTTTAGAATGTTTTTTTAAATGTTATTCTCTTGTTTAGCGAGTTTATTTTATGTATAATTTTTTGCACAACACTTGTTATTTTGCATTCAAAACAACGACCTTTTCTATTGCCTTTCTTTCTACTCATTTAAAAAAATTCTCTCAAACAATCTCTTTTTCTCAAACGCTCTCCGTCTCTCAAACGCTCTCTCTTTAAAACATTAACACTTTCTCAAACTCTCTCTCTCTCTCTATTGAACGCTATCTCACAAACCTCTCTCTCAAACTCCTCTTTTAAACTCTCTCTAAACCACTCTCACTTTCTCAAACTCTCTAAATAACTCTCACTCTCTTAATATCAAACTTACCCTCTCTCAAATTCATTATCTCTCTCAAACTCACTCTCAATTATTTCTCTGTCTCTTAAACTCTCTATAACTTTATCTCATACACTCATACACACACAAACACTCTCTCTCTAACTCACTCACTTTATCATGCATTCTCCCTCACATATTCTCTTTCATGCTCTCTTACACACACACACACACACACACACACACACACTCTCGCTCACACATACTCTCTTCACATGCACACTCTCTTTTCCTCTTCTCCCAAAATTTATCTCTCTAACACATACACATACTCTCACTAGCAACCCGCTCACACTCCCTCGATCTCTCTCAATTGCTCATTTTCATTCTCTTACACTGGCTTTCTCACACTTACCCACACATTTACACAATCACATACTCAAACACACTCTCATTTCCCCTATCACATTTTATCACTATATCATATATTTATATCTTTATATAATTTGATAAGCCCATTTCCGTTAATATAAATTATGACAAAATGGCTGAAAAGATTTTGACAAACAACGACTCATTTTAAATGTTAGGGATCCGGGGTGTTGGGAAAAATAGTAGTTTCCAATGAAAGTGTGATTTTCACAGAGAATTTTCAGCTTTTCAATTTGATTAATTCTGTGCATGAATATATACATGTAAATAAAATACTTCTATCTTGTTATAAATAATAGCAACTTGACGCAACCCAATATGACCCCCCCTACACCCCCTTCTGATTAGATCCATTTTAACACTGAAAACGGATTCTCTCTAGCGAAAACGAGAGGTACCTAAGGCAGAACGGAGCCATTGAGACCGGCCCAACTCACCCTTATCTGTGGACTGAGAACCGCACCCCATTTCCATAAATTGGTTTTAGGTTGTTTCATAGCTATATCTGTTTTGTGTCATATATCCAGGCTTAGGTTTAAATGTAAGCTAATATGTTAGGTAGATTAAGTTCTATAATAAAGCCAAGACATTTAGTTCCGTAAGTTATAAAAATGTGACATGTATTTGTAATTTTAACCCTCACGTATACTATGTCTTTGTAGGTGCGGGAATCACACTTAAATGTAAGTTCATGATTACTGGTATTCAATTCAGTTTGATTTTCCTATTAAAAACAAGTCTACTAATTCCTCACTTTCTTATATCTATTTTTCCTTCTTGGGTATCCACCAACCTTCGGCTGCTTCCCAAGACTCTTCTATTCCTTGAAACCTCCTCTAGGGTATACGCCAGTGGCTGCTTGCCGCACCCACATCACCTGTTCTCCTATTCTATCTCTCTAGTTCCTCACTCTTTCACACCAATGCCAAGCTCCTGAAAAAGGGGAACTCGAGGAGGAGTTAAGCGAGTGCAGCCTGCCCTGGAAACCACTGCCGTTCAAAACTACCAATCTCATTTAAATTCTCTGTTCCCCCTTCCATGATTTTTTCTAACTGTCCACACCCGGAGTACCATTGCCCAGACCCTTCCAAAGAAAATCATTCAGTTTCACACTTTCCAGAGTAGTCCACGTCCTGCTCCCCTCCCTTCGTCCTCACAAAAGCCATTACAACTCCAGAACTGCACTTTCACCCACGACTACATTCCTCGCTCCCACTCCATTCTCTGGAAAAACATGAACTGGGATTTTGCATCAGTCCTCCAGCAAGACCATCATCTGTAGATCTCACAACCTCTTCATCATCATTCAGCACGCCCTGAGAACTTATCATGTGATGCAACCTACCATCGCTAAAATATCAATAAGATTGAGACTGTAAAAAACTCAACTTATATTTTAGTGCTGTGGTACAACAAATAGAAAAGTTACTGAAAATGTATATATATTTATTAAACAAACCAATGATATTAGGTTAAAAAAAATTGTATTTATGATTTTTACCCTTCCTCTTCTTTGTCTTTAGATATCTGTTTCTGCTCTTATATATAAATTGATAAGACCTTTTCCAATAATTGAAATTGCAAGACAATTTACTGTGCCGATTTTGACAAAAGACCACTCATCTTTAAGGTTGGGGGTTCAGGATGTCGCCAAAAATAGTAGTTTCCAACTAAAACATTTTTTTTTTCCAAACTTGTTTTCAGCTTTTTATGCGTTGTTCAAATCTCCTGTAAACCCTGATTTGTGTTTAGTTGAATATCAGTAAATAAAATATTTTTCTTTAGTTAACAATAATAGCTTGATTCTTACTCAAGTGGTGTGGTGCGACAAATAGAAGAGAGCCGGGAGAGGTGTCGTTTTAAAGTTCTCTTCGTGATGTGAAGGGGGAAAATATATATTTTTATTCAAATTAAACACCAAAAGCTAAATATCTATGTAAAGTTGATAGCCTTTGAGGAGTAAAGTTTAATTAGAAAGTTGAGTGAAGGCTTATTATATATATCGTTTCGAAATAAAAAATTTACAATATATTTTAGTGCAATAATCTGCAGCCATCGCTGCAACAATTCACTAGTTTGATACAATTTGTAATGTAGTTTGGTTGCAATGGAAGTTTGGTGGCCATGTAAGTTTGGTTTCCATGGAGAATAAACAAGAAAAGTTGGGTATCTACGACAAACTCTTCTTCTTATGTCGCCATGATATATTAATTGTTAAATAATGGGATTTATTTCTAATAAATAGCTTTTTTGTTTTTATTAAGCACCACCTCTTACTACAAATACGGATTATACACTTATGTAATCTACTAACTACGCTGGTTGTTTTAGGGGTTAGGAAGGTTATATTTATAGGAAATGTACCTGCATTTGCATGGAAAACCATTTTGTAAAAACCTTCCTAAGTACATCCGGCAGAGATTAGAGCTTCTATCTCCCCATCAACGGCATTCTAGCCTACTGCGAGAGTAGCACATTAGACCGTGTTTTTAAAAAAATGTATTAATGCCTCTTTTACCTGTAAACCTTTTACCTTAAAATATCTCTCTGAGGCTAAGCCAGTTAATTAATTTAAAAAGGGCGAAAAAGCCAAAAATGGTAAAAAGTAGATCTACACAAAAGGGCACAATTGAGGAAAATAGTAAAATGGGCAAAATGTTAATCATAAAAATAAAAAAGGATCTTAAGGTTAAAAGAAATAAAAATGGTAAAAGATTAATGGGTTGAAAAGGGTAAACGGTATGAATGAGTTAAAAACATGCTAAAATACTCTTGATTGGATTAAATTACAACCCTTTAACAACATATTATTAATTCTATGCTACTCGTCTTTCTTTTTTATTAGTACCAATATGCAAAAATTCAAAGTAATATGTATAAAGAAGTTATAAATTAATATTCAAAAGAAATTTCACCTTTTAAAACATGTTCAGATATATTTCTATTTTGACGTAGTTAGCCTTGCCGCGATATGATTTTTATGTTTATTTATAACAATAGACTATTTGTTGCGATACGAACTTTATATATAACAATGGACCTAGGTTAGTAAGTTAAACATTGTTTAGTTTTAGCACATTTAATACATTGTATTTTATCAAATTAATTAATACAGAAATTGCCCTTGTGGCCCACATGTTCTTCTACACGTCCAATCTCAGTAAGAACCCCGAGTTAACAGCTCGGAGAAAAACAACAAATTACCTGGCTTTTAATTGAATTGGTCACCTAGAGCTGCTAAGCTCTAGCGAGCAAAAGCAAAAACTACTTTAAGAAAATAAAATCACTCAAGTTGGCTAGTGAAATATATTGCTCTCTCTCTTTCGCACCTGCCCTGCTAGGTTTGACCTTGAAATATTGCGAAAGCTGGAAACAAGCAAACTGAATGTTCACGTGTGCGTGTGCTGCACGTGTGCGGAAGTAAATTACCGACAGTACATTTACTGACTAATAATATCTACACAACCTAAATGTAAATAATCCAGAAAGCATGGAAATATAACAGGATCATTACAGCCTATGTTCGTATTTTTTTTATCACAATCTAAACAAATAAAAATTTTTTTTAAATATAATTTAAGATTTGGTTACTATTTCCTGTGGTTTATTTTAAATGCTCAAGATAACAAAGCTGCTCTACAGATTCCCTGTGTGATGAATGGGTACACCAGCTAGTGACTAATAAAACAATGAAAGCATAATTACATTGGTCATATAATAACTTTTTATACAAGAAATGGGCCTTCCGATTTGCGAGGTGAAACCAGTGACAAGTAATACCTCTAATGAATAGTAAGTAAGAGCCTCAAGAGCTAAACCAAAATAATTATAATAAAATATGGTGCCAGGTATAAAAACCCCTAGCCCCACATCATACGGCAACTTCGGGAATGGGCTGCCTTCCAAACCACCCTATAAGAACTTGCCCAAATGAAACGTTGGGATACCAGCTATCGAATAAATTAAACCGCCTTATCAAATAAAAAAATAAAATTGACATAATATCTTGTAGGAAAAATGTAAGTAATTTTTTTTTGTTAGTAAAAATAGAAAGCAGATGAAAACGGAGTCTATAGCCTGGGTTAATGGTGTGGTAGATTTATACAGTACCAAGTATGCCATAAAGATACTTAAAATTACTATTGAGCTTTGTAATTACAGGGTAGCAAAGCCATAAATGTTCACTAGTCACATGTTCAATACAGGTGAACAAAATTAAAACCCCAAAACAATCCATAAATAATCACCCATTGTTTTCAGATGAGAAAAATGTAACCTTGTTTGAATAATAACGACTGTCATAAAAACTATATGGTGGAATAAATTGAAGTTAATGTGGACGTTAAATTAGGGCCTATTAATATGCTAACTGGAAGATGGACATGTTAGCTTTACAAACACTTTTACCAGGACTCTAGCGCTAACGGAACATTGTAAACTCAAAAGTAGAGGTGGTTATTTCTTAACCTTATGTTAATCCCTAAACTAACGAATGGAATGACGTGACATTGTAAGATTGTGCCAATAACTATCTTAATTAGTTTTACGTAGTTTAAAATAATAATAGATCTCCTACACATAGTAGAATAACAAATTAATCTGGTTTTTCTAGTCACACCAATTTAAAATAAAACACATATTTTTTGTTTAGTGTGACATATGCTTAAATGCTATACTGCAGGAGACCTTCATTAGTAATCAACAAAGCTTGAATTTCACAAATTTATAAGTATAATATATATATGTATTCTGAAAATTGAAAAATGACACCTGGACACGGGAATCGAACCCGGGACCTTTGGCTTAGTACGCCAATGCTCTGACCACTGAGCTATCCAGGATTCGTCCCGTGCCCATGGTCATTCTTCACTCATATTTTAATAAATATATATGTATTGTTTCACAAAATTGCACGCGGAATTATATTTTATGACATTAAATAAATTTAATATGTTAAACTTTAATGTTAAAATGGCTGGGTCCATACTAAACACACAGGGGTGTATTGGAGCCAGAGTGGAGCGACGCTTCGGCACTGGCTTTGAGGGTGGAGCGGCTAGTTAGCAGCATAAAATACAAGCTACTAATACACTTATTTTAAAGTCGTTAGTAAATAAAATTAAATTACACTTAAAAACATAATATTACATATTAAAGTTTTACTTTGTATTAATATACGAGGAATGTTTTTTTTAAAATAAGCACCGTTTTGCAATTAAATAGGAACTACTAAATATTTTAGGGTATTTTTTAAAATCCAATTCTACATACCTTCAGCTACTTTTCAACATAGTTTCCATTGTTATTTAAACATTTGTCGTATCGTAAGATAAGTTTTTGTAGATCCTCTTCATTGAAGTCTGCCGCCAGCGAGGAAAGACATTCCTGAACCATCGTTTTCACTTTATCATCGGTGTGGAAATGCTTGCCCATAGCTTTTGAAATCCTGTGCGTTCGTTTTTTCACGCATGTGCGCTGACAACAAAAAAACGCAGCTGCATATCATCTGACCTTGACGAACATCTTCGCACAATCCAGAATAAATGCCACAGCTTGCTGTCTGCTGGAGTGTTATTGCTTCATGACAATATGCGAGACCCAACACTGCTGCTCAAACGTAAGCTCTCATCATATCGTTTGGCTGGCAGCAATTGGATCACCCCCCCACCCCCTACAGCCCTGACCTTGCGTTTAGTGACTACCATCTGCATCTGAAAAGGTTACTCACCGACAAGCATTTCCACACCGACTAAGAAGTGAGAACGACGGTTCAGGAATGTCTTTCCTCACTGGCGGCAGAATTCTATGACGAGGGTCTACAAAAACACTTATTTCACGATAAGAAAAATGCTTAAATAATAACAGAAACTATGTTAAAAAGTAGCTAAAGGTATATAGAATCGGTTAAAAAACTACCCAAAAATATTTATTAGTTCCTATTTCATTGCAAAAATGTCCTTAATTAAAAAAACACCCCTCATACATGCATCAGTTTTAACATATTAAGGTGTTACTCTTCTGCCTCTCATAACTTTATATGTCATATAAATCGATTTTCTATAATCAACTTTAGTCAAATGAGGGGCATTACCAGATTTAAATATACCTAATCCCTTATTAAAAGAATTATGTGAATAATAACCAGGATTAACATTTTGGAAACCATATCTTATTATTATTTTCTCCATGCCTGATATGTTTATATATATTCACTATCAGACCCACCTCGGTGGCGTAGTTAGATACTGCGCTAGTTTCATGTTGAGCTAGACTGCTGAGGATGGGGAGATCGAGGTTTGATTCTCACTCGGGTGAACTGGGTTTCTTTCCCTAAATGGTTTTTCCCTCTTCCTCGACGCAAATGCGGGCTCACTCCATCCATATTCAACCTTCCTATTTCCTAAATCATTAGCGTAAATAGTACTTAAGCGTATAGCCCGAATGGGTAGTAATACGCGGTGATAAGTTTTATTATTTACCATCAGCAGTGAACTTCGAAGTTAAAATGGTTCCACATCGGCATTTAATTTGTTTAAAATAACATCATCAACGTCTAAATACGGTGGATATGATTGACATTAGCTGTCATGTCGTCTAATGTATATTTTTCGCAAATTTTAATAATATCAAAGATAAATAATTATTTTGAAAACTGATTATATCCCTATAAAATGGAGATATATATGGAGCTGGAGATGGAGTAGATATATCTTTTATATATTGTGTAAGTGCTATCCCCAAAATATGTTTATACTTTTTAAGAACAACACAAATATTTGTAAATATAAACTTGACTCTGCATAAATAACTTATATTGGATAGTAATAATAATAATAATAATAATAATAATAATATTATTATTATTATTATTATTATATTTTAGCACTCCAAAGTATTTCCAAAAAGCAAATGTATAATAGATTAATATAATAATCCTGGTACCATAGAAAAAAAGGTTAATTTTTTATTTATTATTATTATTAGTATTATTTATTATTATTACTATCATAATCCAATCATCAATAATCATTCATCATTTATCATTATCATTTTCATCATCATCATCATCATCATTATTATTAGTTCTTCACAAATTTCTTATCATCTCTAAATCTGACAAGTTTCATGTTCCATGCATTTTTAGACATTTTAAATAAAAAATATCGTTAAAACCTACCATTTTAAACATACAACTCACAGAGCTCACACTCCACCATGTATTTTTACCTGCACTAAGAGGAAGAATGGATTTATGTAAGTCGGACCTTGGGGCAGCATACATTGTGGGGGGAACCCATAAACACATGTAAATTACATCATAGCATGTCTTAGGAAAGGTAAAAATTAAGAAACTTTTTGTGTACAGCCAGACTGGGCAAAGGACTGGAAAACAAATATAATGTAACAAAGTTCAATTAAATTCTGTGTTTGGTATTATTTTTCAATTAGTATAATTAATTTTAGTTGGTAGACCTGATTTGATAGAGAGAATATTTACCTCTCCTAGCGGACAACTAAGAACTAACTGATTTCAGACACTTTGCTAAATTCAATATTATTTTTTTTATATTTCTTGTCATGTCTCTTTGTAAGCTTTGCATGGTTTTTTAAACTTTTTTTTATATATTATAAACCTCAAGCGGAATCCAGACTTACCTGGAAGACTAACTACAATCTGATAGTTTTGAAAGCATCCATTATGATGGCTCCAACAAGTTGCAGACGATACTTGGCCGGTCCTCACTGCGCTTGCTCGGACGGAGAAGAGGTGAAGCCAGCGCGCATGCCCGACACTCCGATGTCGATATGTGGATCGCCACCCCGCATGCCCCTCTCCGTAACCAAGCGACAAAATTATTTCGTACAGGGAGAGGGAGTGAGCATAATGCACATATGGTTTGGGTTGATAGACCCCCCCCCACCTAAAAATTGGATGTTTCGTGTCAAATTCTGAGCTTTTGACACTATGTACCATTTTGGATTCCAAACAGCATGAAACCAGCTTTATTTATGTCTTCTTTATTGTTCCTGTTTATTGTACTTTTCTTCAGAATTTTTAGAATCTAGCTCACCTGGTTTTCAAATCTTTTACCTTATGCTACCGGCGGGGCCTTATCAAAACCTGCAGATTTGATAGCAGGAGGCGAAAATGCGAGAGAAGAGAGGACACGCTAAAAGTGACGAGAAAAGATGGTCTGTTGATTCGGTGCTCCGGAGTAAAGATAAGTTTGAAGGAAAGAAAACCTTAAAGGACCGACGCTAACTCGTGGTTCATGATGAAGGAGAGTCTGCTGACTTCGCAGATGAACCATTCGTGGCCATCCTCGATGGCTACTCCATGATTTACGGCGTCTACAAAACCCAGGGTGATATTCCACCATTTTTTTTTTCAACTTTAAACATCTGATCCTGAGCTAGGCCACCTAAAGGACACATCAAAACAAACTTATATATATTTTTCTTCTTTTTCGACTAGACTACTCAGTATTTCCAGAGCTTCACAGCTAATTCACCCTCCCGGAAGATATATATTTAAACTGGACAGGTCGCGGGTTCTATACTGTGCAAGGCCAGCGTTTTTTTGTTATGTTTTGTTTGTTAAGTTAAGATGAATCTGTTAATATGATATCCAAAGTAAATTATAATGGTTAGTATTATAATTTGCCATGACGTCTGGTAGGCAGGTCAAAAAAATTTTTTTCTCGTCTTTTATAATAAAGTTCTAGGTCCTAAACTGGAAAAATACTATCCCTGGGAAAGATTCTTTTTTTTGAATTTTTTTTAGGTATATCCATAATTTCTTTTTATCACGGCATAGTATTAATGGAAAGAACACCCTCCTCCCTCGACTTACACATTGTGAGCTACCTTTCTGGACAGCAGCCTGGACGAGCCGTGGAGATCCGCAGCGTCTGGCAGGTGGGTGTAGAGAGGGGAAGGAGATGATTGCAAGGTACAATCTGGTGAAAATAGTCCCTTGCCCAGTTCAAACACCCCAGAGGACACCCCAAAGATTTATTTTTATTAGAGTCTTGATGTTTATATCTGTTGTGGGTTTTTTTTTAGTTTAACTTAAGCCCAAGATTTGAGAATAATTTATGTTTATTCCATTGAAGAGATTATTATTACAGTGGCACCAGAACGTGGGGCTAGATTTAATACTGGAAGGGACTATTTATCTGGAGTGTACTTTGAAATGAGAAGTATTATAAAGACAAATAATATAAATTGTTTCTTTTTTTTTATTGTTAACAAATTATGAGAAAGAGTAATTACAACCTCAGAAGTAAATCTAGACCTATAAATAAAATGACAAATCAGGGTACAAAGATAATGGATATGGAAGGGCAGGTCCGAGTTTGTCAAGAGGAGGATGAGGTTGTGATCCCACCCAGGATTTTTGAGGAGAGAAAGGAAGAGGTCAGTTTTAGTGCCTTACCCACTCATCATCTACCAGGAAGTGATGACAACAATAAGAATGATTTTTCTACACATTCATCCAGTAATGTTTCACCCCCACTTTGTATTTCACCACCACCTCTCCACCCTGAACAACCACCCATCCCTAGGACACCACCAAAGAAGTATGCTACCAACCGGTTGATTTGTCGGGAGGAGTTCAACAGTTGTTGAACCATCTTGTGGTCAGTCAGAGCGAATTGAAGGCACAGCTCGTCCGTAGCCAGGAAAGGTTGCAGGCCAGTTTGGAGAAGCGACTAGGAGATATCAAGGGGCATTTTGAAGGGCAGTTGGCACCAGCCGGGAGCGTACTAAAGAGGACTTACAGTTTTGTTTGGGGACACTAGCGACCACACTGCGGGACGAACTGGCGACGGAATTGGGTCGTACTAGAGAGAACTTGGAGGGGAGGATCGCTTCCTCTGAGCGACAAGTTTCTCTCAGTCTGGCCGAAATCCGACAACAGACTGAGGTGACAGTGAAGGAGGTGAGGCAAAACCTGGAGTCGAACCAGAGGGTCATCGACTTGAGACTGGACCGACAAACTACACTGTTGGAGGATGGAGTAAATAACATTAACTTAGAGGTTAATACACAGAGACAAACTTAGACCGCCAGGACTACGGCCGTTAACTCAGCGATTTCCCGCCTGGATGGGAAACAGGAGGACTTGGTTCAAGCCCAGGTCCACCTTGAGTTGAGGTTGGGGCAGACAACCCAGGTCCCTAATGACGTTAAAAGACAGGTCCAGGCGATCACAATGGGATCAGGGACGGGACATTACCCCAGTTCCGATTCCCTGGTGACACCCCTGATCAATCTACTGGGGGAGAGGTCAATGGAGACAAGACTGCCCAAGTTCAGTCACTGTGACGATCAAAATCCAGTGACACATTTGCATGCACTGAAGGAACTTTTCGAGGGTCACCACCTCTCAGACAAAGAGAAGCTGAGATTAGCGGGGAGTTCCCTAGTGGGCAATGCTGTACCATGGTGGTCGGTAAGCAAGGAGAGTATCACCGGGTGGAGCGAGTTCAAGGCTAAGTTCCTCGGTATGTTTTGGTCTGCGGAGACCCAAGGGCAACTTAGGGCTAAGTTGCACGCTTCCCGATATAGTGAGCAGGGAGGAACCTTAGAGGGCTATTTGGCGGCATCTACGTCAAGAGCCATAGTTTTGATTCACCAATTACAGATATGGAGATCGTACATATGGTGATTCAGCAATTGCCACACAGGTTATGGGAGATGCTGGTCAGCGTAACCTATGACTCCCTTGAAGAGTTTAGGGCGGGGCTCCAGCGCATTGACGCACTGGAGGAGGACCGAAGATGTGACCGAGGGGTACCCACCGGGTCGACCCCCCTGGGAACTTTAGGGGAGGAGGTAGACAGGAGGAGCATCACTGCAATTTCCAAGGTGGGCCCCACCAGGTAGACCAGTGGTGTAGGGCTAGACCCCGAGGAGACCGTGGAGGTAGAGATTGGGGTAACAACCCCTAAAGACCGTTTGACTTCCGACACCAAGGAGGTCACTTGAACCCGGTGACGAGGGATTGGAGGCCCACTCAACATAACGACACCAGAGACAGAAACCACCCTTACATCGCAGGATGAGGAGACTATCTAGGTGGGAGCCCCAAATCAGGTCAGTGTAGATTACCCCCGCCCTGTCCCACATATGCAACAGAATGGGAGCGCCCAGAACCACCAGGGAGAGTGCCAGGGCAAAAGGCCAGGTCGGGCACCACACCCCGTGGACGTCGATGCCATTATCCAGGAAGGAAATGGTCAACCTGCCCATTAGATTCCCCAAGTTGTGCGCAGGTGTTACCGGTGGGGGAATCGGAGGTTATTTCGGGAGAATGTATACATACCCTTGAGGTGGATTTAAGGGAATACCTTTTGAAAGAGGACGAGGAGGTACAGCGAGAAAGGCACATTTGCCCAGAATTGATTCTAGGGGTAGAGGGGGTGAGTTTAAAGTGTTTACTTGATTCGGGAGCAGGCGCCAGTTGTATCTCAGAGGAAACGGTGGAGATGTTAAGTGCTAAGGGGAGAATTTCCCATCATTTCTAGTCCCTCTAGTTAGGATCTTGGGGGCTACAAGTAGGCGGAGTCCACCCATTAGGAGACAAGTGTGTTTATCTATATTGCTGCAAGGGAAGGAGACGAAGGCGAATTGTTTAGTAGTCAAGGACCTGGTGAAGCCAGTGATTTTGGGGATCGATTATTTATCAACGCAGAAGATTATTATGGACTTTGAGAAATGGCGTGTGTAGGTGAGTCAGCCCCAGGACCAAGAGAATAAGAGCCTGTTGTTGGAAGAGTGTGATTGGTCGGTGAACGTAGATGAAGTGACAGAATTCAAAACCCTTTTACCCCACTCAGTCAAGAAGGAAGATTAAAGCTTGGACCCCATGCGGAAGAAGATTTCAGAAGCTTAGTATGTGACCTTGACCACCTGAGTAGGGGACAACAGAACAGTCTGTTTAGGCTACTATGGCGTTGCCAAAATGTGTTTTCGGATCAACCTAGGGTTAATACTTTGTACCAGGCAGACATTCCCATGATTAAAAGTGATGGTTATTTTCATGTAAGTTACCCATTGCCAAAGGCCTATGTAGATGAATTGGACTTGCAGATTAAGAATATGCTAGATTATGGCATTATAAGCAGGTGTTATAGTACCTTTGTAAATACTCTAGTATGCTTTATTAAGCGTGACAAAACTGTCAGATTATGTCTGGACGCCCGAGGATTGAATACGCTGATCCGGAAGGACTACGAGTCACCGACGAACATCGCAGATATGGTGTTAGAGGTCCAAGATGTCAAGTTTATGACATCGGTGGACTTGACGCAAGGCTACTATCAGCTTCGACTTAAGCCAGAGGTGCGTCACTACACCGCCTTCCTCTATAAATAACGCCAGTACTAGTTTGAAGTGCTCCCTTTTGGTTTAGCCAACGCAGTTGCGGAATTTACCCGGTGTATGGACCTAGTATTAGGGGAAACATGCAAGAGTTTTGCCCGAGCATATGTCGATGACATACTCATCACCTCGCGCACTTGTGAGGAACACCTCAAACATCTAGAGTGCACATTCCAGCGCCTTGCTAGTTGTGGTATGACTCTGAAGTTATTCAAGTCCCTGTTTTGTAGGAAAGAGGTCCCATTCCTAGGTCATATTTTAAATTGTGAGGGTGTCAAAATGGATGATAGTAAGTTGCAAATTATTAGAGATTTCGCCCCACCTACATTTAAGTCAGGAGTAGAGGGTTTTATTTTAGGAATGGTAGGGTTTTATAGGAATTATACAGACTGACTGGCAGAGGTAGGAGTACCCCTCATAGAGTTATTGATGAAGAAGAGCCCCTGGCGTTGGACCGAGGTTGAAGAAGCGGCATTTCAAGGGGTCAAGGACCTGTTCCTCAAATCCAGGACCCTCAGTCGGCCCTCGTTAGAGAAACCATTCTATGTGACCACGGACGCCAGCAACTACACCATAGGCGCCACAGTTAGCCAGCTGGACGACCAGGAACAGCATAAGTATGTGGCGATGAACAGCCGAAAGCTCAACCCCGCTTAGACGGTACACTGTAACCGAGAAAGAGTGCTTATCTGTGGTTTGGGCTTTGCAAAGATTCCGCAGCTTGCTGTTGGGCCACAAGATCATAATTATCTCAGATCATAAAGCCCTAACCTTTTTGAATACGTGTCGTCTCAAAAGTGACCGACTGGCAAGATGGTACTTGGCCATTCAAGAGTTTGGGATTGAATGCGAGTACTTGCCCGGTAAAGAGAACCACCATGCCGACGCCTTGAGCAGGTTACAACTAGAAGATCAAGGTCATCCCGAACTAGAGGAGACGGCCGGAAGACCAGACAGTTTATTAGTGTTACCCGCTCAGCTGGAAGGAGACATCAGCCTGGAAGAAGAATTACAGCACATCAGCACGTTACAGAGAGAAGATGATGAGATCCTCTCCATTATACAGCTGCTCGAACAACCCTGCACACCTGAGGTACCGTCAGCTAAAGCATCCAGAACTCTAGACAAGTTTGCTCTGAGTCAGGAAACCCTCTACAAAAATACAACCTCTGAACATCCGTTGGACATTTCAGGGCAAGTTTATGTACCAAGTGTGTTACGGGAGAAGTTGGTTTTACATGCGCACCAAAAGTTAGGTCACTTCGGAGCTTTCAAATGATACCATCTGCTCCGGAGCTTTCAAATGTTACCATCTGCTCCGGAGATATGTCTACTGGCCAGGATTGAACACAGATTGCTATAGGCTGGTTAGAAGGTGTGAACTATGTCAGAGGACCAAATATGAGAACATCATCCATGAAGGAGTATATCAGGCCATCATTCCTGAGGGACCCAACCAGTTGGTGACAGTGGACATATTTGGACCTCTGCCCAAAGCTACTTGGGGCCTGACCTATATCTTGTTGGTCATAGATGTTTTCTCTAAGTTCTCTAAGTTATTCTGCCTTAAGAAAGCCACCACCGACGCTTGTCTTAACCGCATTCGGTCTTACATCAAAATTGCTGGGACGCCTGGGCATCTGCTATATGACCATGGGACACAATTTACCAGCAAGAAATATTATTATTATTATTATTATTATTATTATTATTATTATTATTATTATTATTAGCACCGCGTCTTACTACCCGTTCGGGTTATACGCACTTAAGCTAATGTGTAATGGTAGGGTGATTGTGAGATGAAATGGAGGACCTACAGTTTAACGTGGAATCCGAACCATGGTGGAGGCCTGGCATTCCTCACATTCACAAGTTGCGATTAATACACGTCTTGTCAGAGGTGAAGGAAGGGTTTGGTAATCAGATAAATCTGTGCCTTGACCGAGGATTGAACCCCGGACCCTCAGCACAGAAGTCTGACACCTTACCCCTAGACCACCAGGTCACCAGCAAGAAATGGGCACACGAGCTGGACATTTTAGGAGTGCGGGCTACGTTCAGTTCGATACGCCACCCTAAGTCAAACCCCTGCGAGAGAGGCATGCGCGAGCTAGGGAGGTTCCTAAGATGCTACTGCCATGCCAAGCACACGACTTGGCCATCGTATGTCCCGTTGCTGGAGGACCTACTAAACTCACTGACCCATCACTCCACTTCACTTACACCTCATGAGGTACACTTTGGAGAGAGAAAGATGACGTTCCTAGACCAGCACTTCTCCGATCCAGAATTGATGACAGGAAGGACAGGAGTCACCGATCCCGAAGTCATCCAACCTTTGTTAACCATGAGAGCCGCAAGACATCTTCGTAAGGCAGCTGCCAACCGCCAGCTGCATCAAAAACGGAAGAGTAAGCTACCTTTCAAGTTGGGAGATAAGGTTCTTTTACGTAACAATCCAGTTTCGGATTTCTTTAGCAAAGAGACCAAGAAATTGTTCTAGCTGTATTCTGGTGCTTATTGTACTACCCAGATAATACATAATAATATTTTTGAATTGAGTGAGTTAGAAGGCAGTGACATCTGAGGAGTGTTCAATGCTACCCTACTTAAAAATATGGGTTGATTAGGCCAGGGTGTTTCTCCCACACTTACATTGGTTGTACAGATTCATTTATTCGTATGAGAGGTGTGACCTTGAAGCATATGGCAGCAAGGTTACATATAGATGGATACACTGATGGAGCATCGCCGCAGGAAAGAGGTATGCCCATAAAATACAAGGAGAGAGAGAAAACAGGATGAACAAGAAGGGAGAAAGAAAAGGAATAAAGGTCTTTTTCCTAGTGTGAAGAATTTTGTTTTATTTCATTTGTATTTGACCGCTGTAGCCTGCTGCTAAAAAAAAGAGGTGGGGAAGGAAAGGAAACGCTTGAGGAAAGAGGGTAAAAGCAAATCCGAAGAAATGAGATGAGGAAGGAAGGATTGTATATACTGTTTATTTTCGTCATATAATATGAAGAAAATTTGTTCTGTTGATTTGATTATTTTTTTGTTTGCTAAATGGAGAGAAAGGGGATAATAGGGAATTAGAGGGCTAAAGAATAGAAAGAGGAGATAGAGGAAGAAATTTACCTAATTTTATATATATGATTCTACTTAGTTCATGTGTGAAGAGGATTTTTTTTTTTACCAGGCCTACTTATTGGTAATATTTTGTTATGGTCTACTGCTAAGTAGAGAGAAGGAAGAAACGAAAATGATACAGGAAAAGACTAAATCAAGGGGAAGATGAGAAGAAAAAAAATATGTTTATTAAATTTTTTTCTGCAAGAAAGAGAGCCTGTTGTAACCTACATTTGTTGATTCTGAAAGTCAACAATAGTTCCGATGTATATATGTGTTATTTTTTTTTGTTAATTTTCTTTTTCCTTTTGGTGTTTTTTTTTCCAGATCTTGGTAGAAAGGTCTGTAACCTTTGCATAGGATGAGGATGCCTAATTAAGGCGAACCATTTTCTCTATGAAAGTTATCTTTGTACTTGTTACATAGCATATATATATATATATATATATATGTTTTTTTTGCAAGTTAAAACACTAATCTTTTATATATATATATATATATATATATTTATGATTATGAACTGATCACTGATCAGAAACTTAATGGTGATTATTCACTTTCATATACCGTGGGTGGCTTACTTTGCCCCACTTCTTGAAAAAGATGTTATGCCATCTAGCGGAAGTTTAGTAAAACACTGTCATTTAGTTCCATGTTTACCATGTAGGTAGCACTACTGTGTAGCTTTAGACATTATTTCATGGTCTTTGGACATTTTGTTTTCTCTGTATGGTGGTTTGAAGCTGGTGATGCTATTGTTGATAAAAGTTTAACTCCAAAAAGTGTTATCTGTACGTGATTCATCATAATTCGGAAGGTAAGCAGACTAATATTTCATTGCCTAAGCTGATGATTTACTCATTTAGGCAATTGTTTCATGCATTAAACATATATTAACATGATTTGAACATCAAAACCAATTTTAGGTTAGGTTTTATTCAAAAATGGGGTTACTTTACTCCAGTTTAAATCTGGGGTAAAGTAGCCCCACAAGAGATTTTTTGTTACTTTTTTCACATTTTATTTTGTTGTAGCATTAGTGTTATACTATATGTGTCACTAAT
>CABFWO010007578.1:0-23952 GCA_902155825.1 Timema genevievae | reverse complement strand
TGCATGTAGATGAGATTTTGTTTTTCTATATATTTTGAATAGTAAATTTAAACTATTTGTGCTAGTTCAGTGCAGCAATGTCTCCATTGACTATTGAATTTAAAGTCATGTTGCCAGACAGCGGTTGATACTTTCTCGCTCCGGTAGGCGGCCCCCTTAAAGCATAGACGCCAATATAGGATCCTACTTCAATTTTTAAAAGCATCGTTTTTTCATTTAATTATCTTTAACAGAAAATACATTCTCAAAAAGAATATAATTTATTATTTTAATTAAAAACATTAAATAAAACATAAAACTGTCTAATATACTGAGATGGATTTCTTCTTCTGGATATATTTGGACAAATTATTAAGTTTTACCATTAGTTGACACGATATATTATAATTAAAGTAATGTGTTCGCACAAGATTGAAATCACCATAAGACTAAGAAAGTTAAGGCCAATAACGATATGTAATTTGGAGTATGTGGACTAACCCCTCGTATTTTAGAAGAACCAAAGTTGTAAGGACGGTCGTGGTGGGAAGAAGTAAAGGTGAAACCATAAGCAGGTTCTCCCACCCTTCCTTCTTGTCGTGACGTCAGCTTCGGGGGACACAGGTAGCTGAAGACGGTACAACTTGAGGGAAACCAGGTAAATATACCACCTAATTGATGTGTTGAAATGTTTTATAAATAAGGGATCATGCCAAGATTGGCAGCAATATTAAATAACTTAGTTTTCCGAAGGATGAACTTAATAAAAGAAAGTGGATAGTTGCATGTAAGAGGGAGCACAAATTTAATCTGAAAACTTTTAATTAATTTTATCTCACTTTACTACCAAACATAATATTGCAACGTTTGATGCTTTATAGATATATTGTACAAATATTCATTAAAATATTTTATATAATTTAATAGTTATAATAAGCTGCACTAGGGAGTCTTCAAGACTTATAATCGCCATCAGTAAAAATCAAAATCCAAAATAATGTAGAAGCTATTTTTTAATAAATGTGTTTATGTCACCATGTATTTTTACCCTTTTGAGTTATACGCATATTTAACTAAGCAAATATGCTAGGGGTGAAGATGGTTGAATTTAGAGGAAGTGTACCCTTATTTGCGTGGAGGGAGAATGGAAAACCATTTAGGACAGGTCTCCCTTCCTACTTCCGGGATTTGACAACCGAAACGGGTATTATATATTAATTAATTTTGTTAGTATTTTTGCGTAAGGTCCCACTATTTTATTAGCATTAGTAGACCTGTATTTATATATAAAGAAATGAGCCTCATCTTTTTAGCTGTTCTGGAAGTCCGCATATTTATACTAATAAGGTAGGAACTGACTTGGAGGGGCCATTGTTACAATCTGTATATTTTAGTTGTCAATATTTTAAAATCTTGGACGTGTAATTTAAAAATTCGTATTTCCAACAATGTTATATATATTAAGACTTTTAAAATAATTACGTTTATAATGAGCAAGCTTTACATGGTTTTCCTTCATGCAATATTTCAACAATATTAAATTATTGCTTTAGATCGGGGGTTCCCAACTGGTGGCACACGAAGTTTCTTGCGAAAGTAATCTACTGTAGTAAAATTTGGTGTTTTTATCCGAGAAACGGAAAGTTTTTACTAACGGGGGAGTAAATCCATGAAAGCTCCAAATAATTTCTTCCCCGCATTTGCCGTATTATATTGACTTAACAAAAATTATATTTCCTGTCGGAAAATTTGTTTAATATGTAATTAAACATGTTTAAATTATCACTTATTATTTCATTCACAATTAAATAGCTTTTTTCATTTTTTGCATAGATTGACAAAAATTAGCTGATATGTTGCGATCCGCCACTAGACTCGGGGATTCAACTGTGAGTGACTGTGACCTGGCATGTTTAAGTTAGTAGCTCCTGTCATAGATGTACCAAGTGATTTGATTGTTTAGTTTGACACGCAGAGATGATCACGTGGACTTAGCCTAATCATCAAGCTAATCTACTCTTTGCTAGTGATCGGGAATGTCGGTATTCAATTCTCAGCTGATTGTGATAAGGGTGGGTTTTCATAAATGGTTTCTTCCTTCCATCATATTTAAATGAGGGTATATTTCTTCTAAATTTTACATTTCTCATATCTATATTATTTTGTGCAAATAAATGCGTATAGCCCAGATGGACGTGGAGCAAAAATAAGAATGTAAAATTTCTAAATTGATGTTTTATATTATTTTTAAGAGTATTTAAAATAATTTAATATTTTTTCCTTCATTCATATCGATTTTTGATTTTTATATTTACAAAATAATTTCTTCATTAAATTAGACTATTTCTTCTAAGCTAATTATAACATTTCCATCCAGCTACAATCTGTTCTGATAATTTTGCTGAAGAAGATTTCCAGAAGTCTTTGCAATGTCGTATTTTACTATATTCTACACAAAAATGCAGAAATATAAAACCATTTGGAAGAAATGCCCATAAATGAATTTTTACCTGAAAAACAAGTATACAGTGTATATTGTCAGGTAAACACTCCTTAAATATCTATTTTAAACAAAATCGTTAAAGTGACTTGTAAAAAAAATCTAAATTTAAACAAACCAATGTTCAGGAAATTACTCTTAATTTAAGAGCTAGCGTCTGGATAAAAATCCTGAGGCATAGCCATATTAAATATCAATTTAAAGTTTGAATAAAATTCATTAAATATTTTAGGACAAAGAAGCAGGGACATACATAATTGCAAGCCACACTTTTTTGGGGGATTTGGGGTATATTAAACGCAAAGATTCATCAAAATTTCAAGGTTGAAAATTTTCTTGATTGCATAATTTTATATTTATATGAGAAAGGAAAAACAGTAATTTCCAATCAGTGATTTAAAAAAACTCAAAAGAGATAATAGATGTGGCCTTAATATTGCAGTTATAAAATAGGTGTTTATAATAAAAAAGGAATATCTGTTTACTTAATAATGGATTAAAATATTTAAAATGTATTTTGCTTTTCTTGGTTACATATTATATTTTGTGTTTTTTCTGTTGTAAATAACAGTAGTTTTTCTTGTGGTTTATTCGTTCAAGTCAAGGAATTTGTTTGAAACCTATAATTTAATATTGATGGAGTTTTTGAAACAAACATTCCTTAACGTGTGAATCATAATATTTTGAGTGGTAAAATATTAATCCATTGTTTTTATTTTCCTTGTTTGATGAATTTAACAAGTTCGTTCACTTTGCACAATAATATTAAAATAAATGTAATTTCATTATTTCACACTCATATTATTCTTGCTACACATATTCTAAAAGATCTCTACATATTTATAAATTATTATGTAGTGATTTATATAAGGCATATTGTTGAAACCTAAAGTTTACTTGAGAACGTGTCATAGCACGCAATACTCGCAGTAAAGCGAGTCCCACTAAGCTGACGTCATGCGCAGAAACGGACGAGTTTTAGGGGTCGGATGGTTTCACCTTGCTTCCTCCCACCATGGGACATGGTAGCTGCGGATTGTCGGAGGTCTATTGTCAAGGAAGGGGGTTTATTCTTCCAGTTATCGCAGTACAGCTCTACAGCTTACTTAACGAAACATCTTGGGCCTCTAAAATAGGGGCTGGTTTACTACCTTCCCTCCTTCGTGATTTATTGCGGCAATCACGGCTTGTGTACAAACTGAAAACAAATGGTTTATTGGATCCTGCGCAGAGGAATATTCTTGAAGCTTGGTAGTATATATATATTTATATAAAAAAAGCTCTACACATACTTGACAAAGTGGTCGTATAAAATCGAACACTCCTGGGATATCTGCTAAGATAGGATAAACGGAGTTTATAGTTTTTTTGTTGTTTGTTTACCATGCCTTCTTAGCACTACGGTATCTCAACATATTTACACCTATGAGCTAGTGATGCCAAGGATAAGGCCCATTGCCCACAAGCGTCATCTTTGTAGTCGCGTCATTTGACGCTGCATCTCAGCAGTACTTTGATTCGAATGATGGAGTTTACACGGGACGCGAGGTCTGGCGTCAAGTTGGCGTCATTGTTGCGTCAAAACTAGTGACGCGGGTTTCTGCAAAACGCGGTGGTGACGCTACCGCTCAGTGTTCTGTCAGTACTTGTGAAGACATAGAGCAGTGACGCTACCGCTCAGTGTTCTGTCAGTACCTGTGAAGACATAGAGCAGTGACTCTAGCGCTCAGTGTTCTGTCAGTACCTATGAAGACATAGAGCAGTGACGCTACCGCTCAGCGTTCTGTCAGTACCTGTGAGGACATAGAGCAGTGACGCTAGCGCTCAGTGTTCTGTCAGTACCTGTGAAGACATAGAGCAGTGACGCTAGCGCTCAGTGTTCTGTCAGTACCTGTGAAGACATAGAGTAGTTACGCTACCGCTCAGCGTTCTGTCAGTACCTGTGAAGACCTAGTCACCTAGAGCAGTGCACACGAACTGCACGCGTCACTATGACGGTAATCAGTGTACAGTCAGAATGGAGGATGAAAGAGACACAGAACTTTTTATCAATGAGGTGTGGAATATACATGTCATTTAGAAGTCGTCCCTAGAAGAATACCATGACAGAAATAAAAAACAAGCAGCATGTATGGAGATATGCAAGACGCTATATCCAAATACTGATGAAATGGAAGCCATAATGCTAAAGCAACTTGGCGAGTTCTATCTCAATTTTTTTTTCTTATAATATGGATTGGGAAAAAATAGTTTCTATATACAGTGGAACTTCGTTTATAAGGACTAACTGGGACCATGTGTAATCTGGATTAGCCGGATTATCCGGAAATTATAGTAAAAGTGCATTAAAACTAGATACCATTTATTTTAACAATAACAATTTATAAAATACTTGAAATATGCCATAGCCCCTGTTAACTTATAAAATAATGAGTAGAGACCCAATGTTAGGCAAAATGCCTATACATTATTGTTACAGATATCATTAAGATGACTTATGAGTTAATGTCAGGGGATTAGAGTTGTGTACAGCAAAAATAAGTTTGCCTATTTTTTTCCGCATCAGGAGTGTACTTATCACCGCCATGGTTTCAAACCGACCGAGGCCAAGAGTTGCGTCCAAATAGACGCAAGTCGCTAGTGTGCACTGCTCCGGGTGCTGTGACGTGGCGTCGTGTTGGCGTCACCAGACGTAGGTCGCTTGTGTGAATTGCTTTTTAGCGGTGACGCAGCGTCACAGGACGCGACTGCAAAGATGACGCACGTCGCTCGTGGACACCGGGCTTAAGGTTTGGAAGAAATGGTCCAGAATTTGCTTGAATGTAAACCATTAAGGAAATAACTTTAGGGAGTACACCCAGTTGGTATTTGAACACCAAACCACCAGTCACCGGCAAACTATAGTCTACTATACGAGCTATGAGCCTTTGTCCCACGGATGAGGTTAGGTTTTAATTAAAGATTGCGAAAAACAAATACGTATTGATAGCTTGGAATAAAACAGCTGAAAGAAAATCATAATTCTTTTGTCATATTTATTAATAGAAAAACGGCAACTACTAGCACCGACTAGCTACAACTAGTGAGATTTTTTTTGTGCTGCTTTTGCGCAATCAAAACATCACTCCTTATTAATAACTGTGACAATTTATTCTAATTCGACAACAACCTTATTTTAAAATTGCTCAGAGATCAAGTTCCGTGCCTTTGTTATTTGGTTCCTCCCACACCCTCCCATACGCTCCCAAGTAGTATGTAAACCTCCCCTCCCTCACCCCTAGTTAAGAGCCCCTGCCAGTGTGACTCCCGGACGGGTAGTAAGACGTGGCGCACACTAGAAGTGAGACGACAGTATATCGTATATTTACTGTGACGTGACTTAATCTAGTCCTGTTGGACCCGTGATGCTGAATCCGTCACGGAACCCCCTTCCTCGTGACCTAGTTTCCACCAACATGTCCACAGCTATTGTTGGCAGGACTCAATCTGACCCCACTTGTTGACAGGAGTAGTTCTTCTTATTCTTATACACCCACCCCAACCTCTCCCCTGAAAACCTTGTCAAGATGTTTTTCGACAAACCCTCAGTTGTGTTCAATGGATGTAGTTTGGGGTTTTCGGTCGTACTTTTAAGTGTGTGTGTTTTTTTTTTTGGGTCAATATAAGGTAATAAACAGCTTCTTCTAAGGCCGGATGAAGGAGGCAATGGACAAGTAAAAGAAACTTGCGTCTAAAGTCCATCTAAGGTGGGAGTCTAGGATAGGGGCCGTCATTAAATTACGTAAAGGTTTTTGGGGACAGAAAGAATTCTATTTTCTTACGTTGTCTTACGAAAAGGGGGGAGGGATCATAATCTATCTTATGTAAGATTTGTTATCGATGTTGATGGTGAGACAATTTATTTTTTAAATGTCAGAAAATTCTTAGTAGTTTTATTTTCATTCATTGACTAATCCCACTTTAATCACTAATTTAATTTCTACTGTTTTATAGAAAAAAGATTTCATAACACTAGCTTTATTACAATCCTTATGTCTAAATATAAATACTAGCACCACATTCCCTTCGGGTTATACGCTTATGTACTAACTATGCGAATGGTTTTAGGGATTAGGAAGGTTAAACGTATGTGAAGCGTACCCGTATTTGTGTGGAAGTAGAGTAGAAAGCTATTTTGGAAAAAAAAACACCTAAGTACACCCGACCTAGATTCGAACCTTGATCTCTCAGTAATCAGCAGTCTAGTCTACTGCGAGAGTAGCGCACTAGACCATGCGGCCACCCAAGCGGGCTCTAAAAATAACTAAATGAATACAATGATATAATCTACCAGATCGTAAACAAATACGTCAGATAGAAAGGGGGGGGGGACGGAAAATCTTACTGTCCCTTATGTAGGGGTAGTGGGTGGAGGGGTGGAGGAGGGGGTAAAAATTAAGAAAAAGATAAAGCCTTACGTAATTTAAGGATGGCCCCTAAATGACAGCAAGCAGAGTTTTTTTTAATTGCAAACAATATCTGAAATTATTTGTAAAGCCCTACCGAGTCTAAGGTGGTGGCGTTATCTGATAACTCATGATTTTAATTGGTCACACACATGTAGCTGACTATTTCCACACGTCCATTACATACTCTATCTTAAAATATCAGTGAAAAATGACCCCGTGCACGGGAGGATTACTGGATAGCTCAGTGGTTAGAGCATTGGCCAAAGGTCCAGGGTTTTATTCCCGTGTCCAGGTCTCATTTTTCAATTTAAAGAATAGGCCCTATGTTTAATAGGTTGACATCGATGATTTTTATCCATTGTTTTCAATAAAGAATCTTCAACTATGGTATGATTTTAGTAGGAAGAACAGTAGACGTTATTTACTGGAGTTACTAAAACAATTTTAATATATTCATACATGAAGTCATGTTGTATGTAGCTGTCACTTTTGATAAGATATTATAAATGCCTATAGACTAACACAAATAATATAGTAAAATATTATAAATGTTGGCCGCAACGCAATATGTTTGAATTTTCCCTACTGTTCTTCCAACAAAAATCGGGATATAGCTAGCTGTCACATAGTTACAGTTCCAACGAAGATGAGAACTATACCTGGGTAAAGATCAAAAATCTACCATGTCTAAAAAAAACCTTGACACAGTCAGCTGGGATTGAAACTTCGCAACCCAGAGTCGAACACACTCTCTTATGTGTTTACCCTCAATGGTGTGCGTGTGGACAAAAGTTTCTGGTCTGGTCTGGTTTTACAGTGACGAAGTAAATATATGAAGGTAGAGTGTGTGTGGATCAAAAGGAAGGGGTAGGTCATGCAAGACGCACCTAAATGTTGTAGACGAATTTGTGAAAAAAGAGCATGTGTGACTCTGTGTATGGATGTTGTTGAAGCGAAGGGAGTATGTAAGGATAGGGCAGTGTGGAGAAAGTTATTTTTTGAGCTATGTACACAGTTTCTTGCTTACTCCGTAAGGGAATGGCGTGATTAGGTATATATCCTATATTTATGGAAGATATTTTGGTCACGTCTGAGTAGAGATAAGACGGGTATTTTGATTCTATGATTTTTTTAAACGGTGAACTAAAACTCAAAAGACTTTTTTTTTCATAATGAGCCACTTGAGTTTTTTTTTGTAGTTGCTAATATGATCATATTTTTTTAATTTTAAAAATAAATCCTAAACAGGGGTTTTGGTTTTTTTTGGATTTTCTGTTGTAAGTTTGTATTCATACCAAGGAGGAAGTTCTCAGTCAAATTTTGACAAAATCAATGATTCACATATGGTTAATTTTACGTCATTTGGTAGTAGGTATGTGTTTGAATGTATAAATATGCTCTAAATAATAATATGACCTGCTTCGGTGGCCGTATGGTCTAAGGCGTTACTCTCATGTTATATTAAACTGCCAATGACACAGAGAGAGGAGTCAGAATCACGGTTGGGTGCTCTGAGGGTATTTTTTTTCATAAAAGTTTTCCACTCTCAACAACCCACCTAATCCCTAACTTATTAGACTAATTAGTACATATGCGTATAACCTGAACAGGTAGTAAGACCCGGTGGTAAAAAAATATACGATTTTTATAGGCCTACGAAAGATGATACCTGTTTCCCCCAGGTTTAATTTTCATCAATCACATTCCTAAGTTATTATAATGCTTTACCCCAGGTGTCAACACACTAGCAATAGACCTCGCCCAGAATCGAACCTGAGACAACTACTTTGTGGTTGACTATTCAACTCATTTAGCAACGGGAGTGGGTTCAATCCTTACTGGGTACAGAGAATACCCATCACTCCCATTATTGTTATTCCATCCTTTTTGCAGACGGATGCTAGAGAAGTGTTTAGGATCTTCCCTCATCATCACGTGACTTAAGATTAATCCATGTAAGTTGCGGGACCGCTAATTACCCACCGGTGGACACGTGGTCTAAATGTCAGAATCATCTAGTTTGGTTTGTTAGTAACTGGGAGTTTCAGCTTGTAGACCCAGCTGGCTATACTGAGGGCTGTTTTTCCTAAATGTTTTTCCATTTTCCTTTCACGTAAATGCGTGTATATTTCCTCAATATTCTAATTTCTTCATTCCTATTACATTATTGTGATATATATGAGTACTCCTTATATATATAGGCCTATATATATATATTAGATAGTATTCCTTTTATATATATTAGATAGTACTCTGAAATTTAATTAACCTCTTTTAAAATAATCAGATCTACATTTAAGTTAATTTAATTGATTAAAATACTTGCAAATTAATTTTAAAAGTTTTAAATGTAATTAAATTAGATATTACTCCTAAATTTAATTCGTTACTTTTAAAATAATCATGTCTACATTATCTATCTATCTATCTATCTATCTATCTATCTATCTATATATATATATACACACACACACAAACACAAACGTATAACCTGAATGGGTAACTATAGAAGGATTATCCCAGGAGGAGTTTTAGAAAATACAAATATATAATATTTTGCAATCAACAAAGATAACATTCTGATTCATTATTAGAAGGCCTATCATTTTATAAGTATTGATATTATCTAAGAAAAGGAACAGCTTCTGATAACATTACTTGACGTATGTATGTATAAAAGTAAATCTAGTAGTTTTCATATGAAAATTGTACTGTAGACGTGGTGGTAAAAAAAACATACAAGGAAGGCACTTAGTTGATTTGTTTTCAACTCTGAGCTGTCATTCATGGCGACTACTATAGGTGCGTGTGTGACCCAGTTTGGAGGGGAATGCCCCCGTTGCACTGATAACAGGCCCGTGTGGCAGTGTCTACTGATAACAGGAGGATTAAGGTCAACAGGTGACGTGCAATGTCCGGGCGTGGGACAGCGCGAGTCCGCCCTCGCATGGAATTGAAACCATTTCCGATGTCTTCGTACTTAATTAAGTAGTTAAACCTTTATAGAAATAATGTCACGCAATAGCTAGTTATTTAGTTACTACGATGTGTACGATGCGCATTCACATGGGTCTTGGTTTTCATCCTTGTTTTGTGAACAGGTAAGGCAACCAGCTGATATAAAATTAATTTCAAGAAAATAGGTCGGGTCTGTGTGAACATTAAAAGTGTAATATATACATTTTGAATCAATAAATCTAATTTTTGTTTAAATTATAACTTTTATATAAAATATGTTTAAATAAAAGCTCTTTCCCTAAAAACTAACTAAAGGCGTCACAGCAGTGAATGGGATCTAGTTCTAGGCTCGGAGTTTGTAGTAGGCTCTGATAGTAAACAATCTATAATAATATTCAGCTAGAAAGAGCCTTATGTGACAGCTAAAAATGTTGCTATAACTACTTTCACGGATTCATACGTCAAGTCATCTTACCTGCAATTGTCCCTCTTGATAAGCATTATCAATACTTATTAAATTATTATTATTTATCACCGCGTTTTACTACCCGTTCGGGTTATACGCTTAAGTACTAATTACGCTAATGGATTAGGAATTGGGAAGGTTGAATTTAGAGGAAGTGAACCCGCATTTGCGTGGAGGGAGAATGGAAAGCCAATTAGAAAAATCACCCCCAGTTCACCCGACCGAGATTCGAACCTCGATCTCCCCGTCCTCGGCAGTCGAGCTCAATAAGTCTAGCGCGTTAGCCAACTACGCCACCGAGGCGGGTAATACTTATTAAAACTCATTAATAATATAGTAAACTATTATTAATGTCAACCACAAAAAAAAATGTTTGTATGTTCTAAAAGTTTCTTTCTAAATGAATCATACTATAGTAACTTTTTGAACAGTCATAAAAGGTGCTTCAAGCGGCAGACCGCCTATAGTCAGTTTAGATAGCAAACCTAACCAAGCCACTTGTAAAATATACGGTTCCACTCAAACACAATCGGCGAAAGCAACAGGTTTTAATCTGACTTATAGTAATACAGTTTGTCTACATTGCAATACTTTTTCGTAGATAGTTACATTCTAATTAATTTGCTAAAATAAACTTGCAAATGAAAGATAATAAATCCCCAAAGGAAAACGTTTAGAAAAAGTTAAAATTATCGCAGTCGGTAGGACTCGAACCTACGCTCCCAGAGGGAATCTGATTTCTAGTCAGACGCCTTAACCACTCGGCCACGACTGCTCTTGTTAATATGATCACACTTCAGATGAATAGGTTTTCCAACGGTTGGCCTACGTGTCGATTAGAAAGTTGGAGTGATTCAAATAAAAGATATATGTACCAACGCCATAAACTGCTTTGAAACCTCACATGTAATAAAAAAAAGGTAAGTATTATAAACTTATAAACACATCTTCCGATTTTAATAATGTTCATTATTTTGTTGGTAAGGAGTAATAATTGAGATTAAATATTTAAGAAAGAAAACTTTGAATTTTATACGTAATAATTATTTGATGTTTTTCTCCGCGTCAAGTAGCCTAGTCATGTAATGTGTTGTTAAGCTTTTGCAATATGTGATTATTTGCAATAACATACATATTCAATTTAAAAACATGAAGATAAGATGTCGTTGTAAAACGTTTGATGACATAGTCATCCATAATCCTTAAGAAAAAGGGATTACAGATAAGAAATGAAAACTTTGCGTTCTTAATTTATTTTCCATTTTTTTCATACACAAAACATTATATAATATTAAATACTATCTTTAAACTTATAACTTTGATATAATACATAAAATATCCTTTATTAGTTCAACGTTTTATAACAGACTTCTCTATTAAATCTTAGAAAAACATTTAATTTCAAAGTGTAATCACACAATTTGTTAATTTAAAATTGCTCATATAATTCCGAATATTACATTTTGCATTAATTTATATTTATTAGAAAGTTTTAATTATCATATTCATTTATCAACTTAAGATTGTTCATAGAATCATAACTTTATATTTTATCTTTTAAAATGTTACTTGTTATCTACTTTTAATTATCACATTTCAATATCAACGTTATCATTATGTTGTTTTCATCATATTTTCTATTTTATTTATTGTAATCATCAATATATGTTTTAGTTGACTCAATTATCAATAATAAATTTGATATATTGTCACTAGTATTAATTTATCAACACATTACATACTCGATGCGGAACTGTTTACGCAAAACATCAAGTTATTATTAGGGATATGTATACAATTTAAAGTTTTCTTTCTTAAATTTTTACATCATAGGATATTTTACATTTGTTCATCTAAAATTAATAATTAGTTTTTAGTTAAAATCCGTTTATTAGGCCTATGTTTTATTTCGATTTACCAAAGGTTTGGTTTAGGAAAAATACCAAGCAAATTTAAAAGCGTGTCTGCGAACAACAAATGTTTATCCTACTCGAACCCGCTTCAGTGACAGAATGGCCTAAAGCAGTGCTATACAACTAGCGGCCCGCGGGCTGAATGCGGCCCGCACTCACTGAAAATGTGCTGAAGGAAAATTAAAGGGAAACTCTCTTTGGCACATGAGAAAAAGCTAATGAATCAAATAAAAATCTTAATTTAAAAAGAACATGATTGCTTTTTATAATGCATTAATTTGATTATTAAAAACGTATATTATAGCTTATGTTTTATGAAAGTGTGTGTGCGTGCATGTTTCATAATACAATTTTGGGAGATTAATAAACTTTTTATGTCAATAAAATTACAAAGATTCCACCAACCAAAAAATACAATTCATTATAATTATTGAAAGTAATTGTTTAGTAAGTGTTATTAGGACTATATTAAGTTGACGGGATTGCTAAGTAGTATTTATATTCAGCCCACGGTGCAAACTTATCATCAGATTTTAGTCCTTTGGATGAAAAACGTTGGACCACCCTGGTCTAAGGTAACACTCTCGTGATGACGGGAAGATTGGGGTACGAATCCTGGTCTGCTCTACTGAGGGTGGCGTTTTCTTTATGGTTTCCTTCTCTCCTTCCACGCGAATGTGGGTAGATTACCACTTAAATCCTTCCTTCCTCGACCCTACCCCGTTAGAGTAATTATCAGCTAAGCGTATAGTCCGAACGGGTAGTAAGATGCATTGCTAAGCATTATTATTATTATTATTATTATTATTATTATTATTATTATTATTATTATTATTATTATACGTGCAGGGAATTAAACTATTTTATATTGGTACGCTCTATGGCCAGCAGGCCTACAAGCTATTAACGACTTAAGGTGGGGGTTTAGGGTGCGCAAGTTAAAGTGGGGTGTAGGGAGCGCGAGTTAAGGTGGGGGTTTAGGGTGCGCGAGTTAAGGTGGGGTGTAGGGAGCGCGAGTTAAAGGCAGTGCTTTTGCAGTTTTTAAGGAAAAACATTTTGCTCCAGTAGAAATAGAGAGTTTAATTGTCTTCACATGATGATATCAACAGTTGTTGAATATTTGTCAAGGGTGTCCTGGAATTTAATGGCAACTTTTTCTCTTTATTCAAAAAGTTCGTCATATAATGCCGTTGTGATCATGACGGATATTCAACTGTTGAGGTCACCATGTGAAGAAAATTAAACTCTTATGTTTCTATTGAAGCAATATTTTATTTATTCTAGCATAAAAAATGTTTTGGTATAAAAACCGTAAAAATACTGCCCTTAACTCGCGTTTTCTACATCCCCCCTTAAAATATTCTCCGTAAATGAACGAAATGCTACGGGGTAAATTCTCCGGGATTATTGGATGTGCAACGAGACTGTATGTGAGGCAGTCCCCAATGCGCATGACCCGGGATTGAACCGTGGTCCTCCAAGTCAGTGCTAGTATCCACGTAGCCCGTGGGTAGCTCCGGCTATTGAGCCTCCGAGAGTTTTATTGTACCGTGGCAGATTGTGTTGTGGTAGCTAGTTCACTGTTGCCCGCGTCTTCCATACCCATGCTCCCGCGGCGGGGAAAGTCTTTCTCCCAGTGAAGTTAATAGGACCGACTACCTGCTGTAATAACATTGTCAAGTTCAACAAGGCCGTGCGTACCATTCCACCGGTTATTAAACTGGAGGCCGCGGCACGACGGGGGCTCACATCACAAACAAACATGTTAGTAAGACGCGGTGATTAAAAAAACCATGTAGTACCGTAGCACTTTTAAATTTTGAACTTTTTTCATTACTAAAGTTTTGTACTAATTTTGTACCGTTTTGTACCCCCTTCCCCCATTATGAGAAATTAGGACATCAAAGTTGTCACTCAAAGTAAATTCTGTTGTAGGCCTAGCACTTTTAAACTTTGAACGCTTGTAAATGCCATCAGTATGTACCAGTATATTGTAATGTTTAGAACCCCGAACTGCCTATGACAGTTGCTGCCAATGCGAAAAAAATATAATTAAGTACTCATTATTATAATATCTACTAAACCATATCTCTTTGTTGTGTTTACAAACCAACTATAGATTCCGGCAACCTTGTGATGTCGACAAAATCAATGGTGCCGAATAGGCCCTATATTAAACAACATTTAACATATATATGTTTTGGTGTTTATTGCTTTACGTATGGTAGGCTTAGTTTTAAATGAATGAGTTCATATTAATAGGTTAGCTTGATATGACAAAGATAACCCATCATCATCAACTGTTTCCAGCTTGTGGCCGGGTCAGTTTAGTAAAATGCCTCCATCTTCCTCTATCCTTCAACCAATCTTCTTTCTTTAATTTCTTCCACTCTTATCCTTTCACTTGCACACTTCCTGTTATCTGCTCCTCCCAGCTTTATCTTGGACTCCCTTACGGTATTTTCTCTCCTTCTACATCTTATAAATACCAAATATAAAGAAAGAAAATGGGCCGAACCGTTTATGAACTAGAGCAGTACGGTTCAACCTTCCATGACACGCGGGCTAATCTACATAATGCAGCAAACCTAACGGGCCGCTACAAAAACAAAAACAAAGATAGTGATGATAAAACAAGTAATTATTTTTTTAAATATTTACTACCAGTATACAAGTACAATTTAGTACTATTACGACTATACCAATATAGTCAGTAAGGTGACTGAGCTTGTTTTTTTTATTGCAAGTTTTCCGATAAATCAGACCAAGATACGCTTCTTTTTTTAAAATAATTATTTTAAAATCCCGTAGAGATTGGGTGGCCGCATTAGAGCCATACGCATCTATTCCACTCCCCATCACCGAAAATGACACCATATTCTTATTTGAGGTTACATTTAAACACTGTATTAATATTATATACCATGCTAACTACTTACAAATATAGTTTAATCAAAATATTTAGAGATTCTCATATAAATAGCTTTTTTGTTTGTTTGTTAGTTTAAGTAAAATAATTACCCTCCCTTAATGTCTATGCATATGAATTAATATTAAATATATACACAGGGTGTTGGGAAACTCATAGCCCAAACTGCACATATAGTTTGTTTGAAACAAAAGTAATACAAAATCCCTATACACCTTCATCCGAAAAACTATGCTAATACCATTAAATTGTGTTCAAAGAATCGGCGTACAGCACCGTGAGAGCAAAGCTGTCAAGCATGCGTGTATAACAAGCTACATAGTATTTAGGCGCGTGGCACTGCACATGCAATAATGGCAGGCAGTTTCTGTGATGTAGGACCGTTAATGATGACCCTCAGAATATACTCGCATTTCTAGATGAACTGGTGTGTTGATTACTATTAATTGTGTTATGTTCTGCTGCCATGCTCCAAGATGTCGAGATGTGTAGTACCGAAACCTAACTCCTATGCAACCTGTTGTACACGCATGCTTAAATAGCATTACTCTCTCGGCGCTGTAGGCCGATAATTTGAACACAATTTAATGGTATTAGCATAGCTTTCTGGATGTAAGTATATAGAGATTTGTATTACCTTTGGCTCAAACAAGCTATATGTGCAGTTTGAGTTATGAGTTTACCAACACCCTAAATGTATATACGAACGATTTATACAGGATGGCCACCGAAAGACTGAATTATATAAAACAAAAATAACTTTTACAAACACATGTTTTTTAATTTTTCTTATTATTTTATTTGGAAATATAATTAATGTATTTTCTTTAGTATTATATGTGAAAAACGACATCCCTCAAATTACCACCATTTTACTGCTTACAAATACAGGCTCTTTCCACAGCATTTTCCATGGCCGTACGCAAGGTTTCAGGTCGTAAATGTCGGATTTCGGCTCGAATGTTCTCCTTAAGTTCTTGAATTGTTCAAGGTTTATTTACGTAAACCCGTTCTTTCAAGTAGCTCCACAAAAAGAAGTCTGGTGCCGTCAAATAAGCTGAAAGCGGAGGCCAAACAAATTCAGCATTTTGTGAAATTATTCGTTCACCGAAATTTTCTTGCAGGAGGTTTATCGTCACCCTGGCATTGTGCGCAGTAGCTCCATCCTGTTTGAATCATACCTCCTGATTATCTTCGACCACTGGGCGTAAAAAAAAAATTTCAAGCATTGTCTTATACACGGCCCCGTTGATTCTTTCTGGCTAATCTTCCTCATTTTCAAAGAAATAGGGGTCGATAACTCTTTCAGCTATAACACAGCACCAAACAGTGCATTCTCAGTACCCCAAAATCTGCAGTTTCATTTGTTGATGTACCCGTTTGAATGAAAATGAGTCTCATCACTCATTATAAAGTTGTTAAAAAAGTTGTTGTTATCTCTGACTAGGTGGTGAAATCGAATGGCGTACTGCAGGCGCTGCTGAGTATCTTTGGTTAATTGGACCATTGGGATCTTGTATGAAAACATTTTTAAATACAGTTTCAGAATATTCTGAAGCAATGTTTTGGTGATGTCTGGTTAAGAAGAGCGATGGCGGGTAGATGCAGATGGATCCTCAAGGACACTCAGCCGTACAGCTTCCACCGCTGCGTCAGTGCGCTGAGGACCTCTTCCCGGAAGATCGCCGACTGATCCAGTTCTTTCAAACCGGGTAATTAGGTTCCGAATCATGTTATCGCTAGGAGATACTCTGACATTAAAATGTTGCCGGTATTTTCTCTGAGTTTCAATAATTGATCTTTCACTAGAATAAAAAAAAAACCAATGAGTTTTACTCGTTGCTGGACATCATACGTAGCCATTTTAATCTCCAAGGGATGCTCTATAACCTGTAAAAAAATATATATATTGAAAATTAACAAATTATGACTTTTTCAAACCCTTCAGTCTTTCAATGGCCCCCCTGTATATACACTATGGAAAATATCAGCAAAACACTTTGTGAACTACAACAGTTGGGCTCACATTAGTCAAGAATTATTACTTTATATGTTGCTCTTTAAAAATTAATAAAACTTAATTAAAATAGATCAAATTGTTTTCAAATAAATCGATGTTATGTTGGATTTTTTTTCAATTGAAGCAGCCTTATTGTTTATGTTCAGACTAAAGCTCTTGTAAGAATAAAAATTTACATTCAACATTTTCTTAGGCATATTAACCTTTGAGCATATTCGCAAATTTGAAAATTATACCTGGACATGAGAATCGAACCTGGGGCCCTTGACTTAACGCGTCAATGCTCGATCACTAAGTTATCCAGGATTCGTCCCGTCTTCATATTCTAAGCCAGGGTCTGTGATGGACGTGTGGAATTACTCAGCTATTATCAGCTATCGTCAACCTTTGTGATCTTGGGGTTAAATGCTCGCCACAGAACCTGATGTTTGTGGGTTTAAACCCAGTCAGGGTCAACAGATTTTTCTTGAGTGATAAAAATCCATAGCACAACTTTCCATGATTAAGTTGGTGGATCCTTTCACCCTCGCTTATAGAAATTATGATATAATCAGTCTGTTCAGAAAATGTATGTTAAGTACCTCAAATAAAAGAAAGAAAGAAATACCATGAGTTATCAGTGATACCACATCCAGCAGCGACTTAGTGACCGGCCTTATGGTACCGTGCAGTTGAGCTTGGGACGAACCCTGGATGGCTCAGGGGTAAAGCCAAGGTTCCATCGTTTGATTCTCATGTCCCAGGCTATAGTTTTAAAAATGTATGAATATAAAACTTGATGTGGCTACATCCGCAACCGCGAGATCATTCACATCTTTCAAGCTTCGCTAACTATGTTCGAACAACTGTACAAGCGTCAGGATTCTTCCACGCCTATGTACTAATTGCACTAACATGTTAGGGAGGATAAAGGTTGAATTTATAGGAAGTGTACACACATTTGCGTGGAACGATAATGTAAAATAAATTATGAAAAAAACACCCTCAGTACATCCAATCGGGATTTTAACCCTTATCTCCCGGTCATCATCGGTCTAGCCTACTGCGAGAGTAGCGCGTTAGACCTTGCGGCCACCGAAGTGGGTGTTGGTGTGTTAAAAGACCTTTGTCTAATTTTGGCCAGCCCTTAAACAAAGGAAATAACAGGAGACTATTACTACTATTACTCCTATCGTGAAGAAGCGGGTCTATGCCACACCGGTAACGATCTGAACACGACTGCTTCACCACCGCACACATTGTTGTTGACACGACTCTGGTAAACCCGAGTGAAAGTTGTGTCAGAAGAAGAAGAAGAAGAAGCGCGCAGTCAAGGTTTACTTCACTCGGGTTGCTCATTAAATGGTCGAATTAATTACCGCCCCGGTGAATGGGGACGTCAGTTTGGTTTGTAGGTTAAGTCGAGGAGCGATACATNGGGGGGGAGGCGCGCCTGTGATTGGTCCTCGAGTCATCGTCGACAATGATCGGCGTTTTACGGCCGTCCAGATATCGGGTGGAACATATGTAGCTCCAAACTTTACTCTAGTTCTTAGGAGGTAATGTGTAATGAGCCATAAAAACAATAAACTTACCCAAATCGACTTACAATTACACGTTTTAATCATTATCAGTTAAAATGTGTTTTAATAGTAAACGGCAAAACTTGTATCCCTTTTCACTCTCGCTTGTAGAAATTATCGTGTGTTGATAATATAATCAATTGGTTCGGAAAGTGCACGTTAAACACCTGAAAATAAATAATATTTAGCCCCACGTCTTCTGCCTACTACTCGTTGGAGAATTACGATAGTGTAGTGTCTAGGATAGTAGCACTGTGTGATAGTATGGGTGAAAACATAACTTCCAGACAGGTTACTTCAGGGGTATATGATACTGGTTGGTCAAAATACAGCTTCATGATTTTTGGTTAGGATAGTATAATATTTTTACAGGTATCTCAAAAAAAAAAGTCCCACTCTAGGAAACTTGGTTTGGGGAGGTTAAAGTAGTAGACTATGTGACTAAACTAACTAAATACTTGGAACTTATAGCCAACCAGTCAATCAGAATAAATAGCAAAATGAGACAGAAAGGTTGTATATAAGTATTCTAAGTTAGGATATTCCAACGAGGATAATGAAATCATTATACAAGACACATTCTAGATAGAGGACGAGTTGGTAAAGAGAGAAGCACAAAATGACACTAAAGGCAAACATACGGCCATCATCCAGAAGATTTGAAATCAGTTATAAGATTGTTGTATTCTGTTACAAGGTTATTGCTTAAACACCTTACGGTCAGAATAATTGAGCGAGTAACCAAGATCATAACTCTCACTGTGATGTAAACGAATAATATTCATTTCTATTTGACAAATTAGGTTGATTGGTAGTGATACATAATTAACTTTATCTCAATTTTCTTAATAACTACGGTACAAAACCTATAATTAATTTCAATGGTGTTATTTTAATTACATATTTGGAATATTTATGGTTTAAACATCCTCATGTGATACATAACATAAAAAGGTGCATTATAAAATTGTTTTTAATCGTAAGGTCCAACGCCTTAGCATAGTTGCTGAGCTGAGGGTCCCGGGTTCGATTCCTGGCACAGCCGAAAAATTAATAATTTATTAAATATGGGATTCCCCTTACACAGTGATGGATTAACGGCCGAGGGCTGGATTTTGTGTCTTGTTTTAGATTTAAGTTAGTTTATAAGTCGTGTGGTGATATAATCACTCTGTTCGGAAAGTGCACATTAAATACATCAAATAAATGAATTTATATTATATTTAAGATCAAAAGTACACTATCCAGTTTTTAACAAACTACTCATAAGCTAGTGTATCTTTTATTTCATTCATACTTACTTAATGGTTGGCGCTGGTTTTGTTTACAAGCCTGTAAAGCCTGATTTGGTGATTGATATTGTTTAGGGATGTTTGTACAGTCCGATTTTCTTTAGGAAGTACCTAATCTGACAGCTAGAAAAGCTACCAGATCTACTTTCACGCATTTACAGTCAGGCCAAGTCATAAAATGTGCATCCGCCACTTTTGATAATATTTATAAAATAACACTAATTAAAAAACTCCATAGCGCGAGCCCACAAGAGAGCTATACCAACCGAGCGGCCGCCGACATTAGCGATGATAGTGCCAACATTCACGGATAGAGGGTGTCATGTGGTCAGAACAACTAGCCCTCCGGCCGTTAATCTCAGTTTTATAAACCGGACTTGCTACTTATTTATTCGAGTAGTTAGAGCATCATTTGTCCTCAAGGGGCTGATTTTGAGTCCGTTTCAGACGAACTGCCTCACAGATAAATTCTGAAAGCTCCAGGGATTGAACCCGGGACTCAAGGATCTGTATCCAGGAACTCTGACCTGTTCTAGATCACAGAGATGGTCAAATTAACTCTAATAATAAAGTAAAATGTTATCAATAGTAACATAAAAAAAGTTTATATTTTCTAAAAGGATCTTTTTATGAAATTTGGACTGTATCTTCATGTAAGGTATGCAAAGCGCAATTTTAAAGGAAGATGAAATTCCTTGGAACTCGAAGCGAATGCTGTCCTTAGAATGCGGGCCCCTTGTGCGAAGTTTCGGTCGGTATCCACACACATCCCGTGTTACACAAGTACAGAACAACAAACAGTCTCATGTGTGGATGTATGTACGTGTGTGTACACGCGTGGTGTGTCTCAGAGGAAAGTGTGTGTGTGTCAGACAAGCATGAGGTAACGCGGTATTTAACAGACTGGCACAATCGCACACTTCATATATTAAGAAGAATGACTTCCGAAAGGTAGGATGGATGATACCAGTAGTTCGACAACAGATCCTACCTAAAATATAAAATAACAATCACACAACTTGCTTCGGAGGTCACATGATCTAAGGCGCTACTCTCGCAATAGGCTAGATTGCCATTGACAAATATATCTCGGCGTTTGAATCCCTGTCAGGTATCTTGAAGGGTTTTTTTCTTTTCAAAATGAATTTTCGCTCTCTCTGAAATGCGGGTATACTTCCTCTAAATATAACCTTCCTCATACCTAACTCATTAGCGTGAATAGTAAATATTCGTATAACCTGAACAGGTATTGAAAAGCAGTGCTAAAATAAAAAAGCCTTACTCTAAGAAGAAAGGATATTTTAGATGAGTGCACCCGAATTAGCGTGTAGTGAAGATGAAAAAGCCAAAGTGATAGATGTAGGAAATCAGCTTCAGTGCATGAAGCCGATATTTGAACCTTGGACACCCTTGAATGTCAGCCTAAATTAATTAGTTTTGTCTTTAAAAAAAAATATCTCACCAAAAGTCAGTTGGCTTGAAGTCGTTTGGCCTAAAGTTATGTGGCCTCAAAATTAATTCCACCAAAAGTCAGTTGGTGTATTTTATTTTTATGTAATTTTCATCCATCCCGACATTTAGAGGGTAGTTCGGGACCTAAATCTACTTACATTTTTTTTTTCTAAATCATCTATTATACAATATCCCATTTTTAAACAATAATTAAATTATGTAATTTGCACCTAATCTAACTGTCCTTATAATCGTACTATATAGTTTTTGTCCTACTCGATGGTCCACCCCGGGTATTTTACGCCCCCGGTACTTTCCACCGCTGGCTGTCCCACCGACCTATGGATCTAATAGTCCCCAGAGTTGACGAAAGCTCCAGTGGTGGTGAGCACCCCCCCTATCCACCACCTGGTAAGGCGCCCTATCGGAGATAAAACTAATTTACAAGTTCTGTCCTCTCGGTGGCTGCAGGGTCTTCTGATGTTATTCCCGGTCGAACTGAAAGCAGCCGTCTGAGCGACCGGTTGACGGACCAGAAGCCCGACAGCTCCAGCCCAGCAACAACACTTGTTTCAAAGTGGGCCGGACTATATGAGTGAGGGGTTAGTTGGTATAATATCGTTTAGCCTAAAATTATATTCACAGAAAGTCGGTTGTCCAAAAGTAATTTGGTCTATAGTTTAGGCCAAATGATTTAGGGCAATTGACATGTTACCCCCCAGTCCATTGTAAGGACGCCGCTTTATAACACGTTAACACCACCATCCTTATTTACTTATAATACCATGTCTAACTGACAATTTTTCATATGAACAATTAAAATATTTTAATGTTAATTTAAGTTTAGAATAGTGTATCCTACTCAATTTAAGATCATTATTGTTTTTTTTAACAAATACATTTAAAATTTGACACAATTTACAATTTATTTTTTCAGATATTTCAAGATTTAATGATTTAAAAAAACGCTAAGTAAGGAGTGACCTGAGCCAATGGACGTGTGGGTTCACCTTTGTGGGTGGCAGTGACCCCTGGTATGCGGGGTCGTGACCTCTGCCCACTGACCTACAACAAGGACGAGGCAGCACTTTCTCTCTTGAAACGTAGTATACAGGTGACCAGTAACTTCCTCGACTTGAGGCGAGGACCTTTGCTCTGAGGTCATCCTGTGTGTCCATGGACCTCTACTAGTACAAGTGGTCACATGGTATAGGTTGTCAGGTCTACAGGGATGCCTAAACTCGAGTCCCAGCAGGGAAGTGATGTCAAGTTAAAATATGTATAGTTCCTCAAACCGGAAGGTTCCTAAAGTGAGTATCAAAGTTTGTTGCCAAGAGTGGTTAGGTTGGATGAGACGGTGATTTTAAAATGGCTTCTTTTTACTTTCTCAAATACACTAATTATTGTACTCGTGGAATTTTTCAACCTCAAAATTATGATTATTAAAGTTTTACTTTAAAGGTAGAGCATAAGATGGGTCACAGACGTTTCGAAATCGCGCATTATTAAAGAAGTTGTTTGAAAGTAAAAAATATATATTTTTTAAACAACATGTAAGCGAAGATTAGGAGAATGGTCATGACCAGTTAAAAACTTTAAATTTTGAATCTAAACTTAAAAAGAATATTTAATGCGAAAATGTGTACTTTGAGATTAAATAAAGTCATGTTTTGATCTTAACAACAGACAATTTTAGGATGGTGGGGAAATGATTCATAGGGTTTAATGTAGGGTAACACACATTTTTTAAAAACACTTTAAAAATAAAATGTATTTTTTTTTACTGGTCATAACTTTCACCTACATTTTGGTGAATGCACTATTAAAAATTATCAAACAATAACTTCTTAAATAATCCGGGCTTTCTAAGCATCTGCAACGCCTATCACTGCTCTCCCATGAAGCACCCTTAGGGTAACCATTCACTCCCAATTTTCAGGGACAATCCCCGGAAAATAACTTTGGTCCCAGACTAGTTTTGTCCCTTATTTTATCCCCGAGTTTTTTTTAAATAAATCATCGTAGTTTGAAATGTATGGGTTGTGATGTTATTTTTGGTTAAAAGAGTTACTTATAATAGAAATCTAATAGTCAATTCACTAAATTCTTCAAATATATAATATTGTTTACTATTTTATTGTTTATTTGTTTTAAATTTCATTCAAAACTCTTATAGTTTTAAATATTCATTATTTATTCATTTACAATTAAAATATATGTTATACATATAATCTACTTACCTTTATTCCACTATATTAAATCATCTTTCTTTATTTTATTTTATTTCATAAACTGCCAACCCGCCATGTTTATTAATTTTGTTGGTAGGTGATTTTAACGCTATCTACTCCAGAGAGTGGTTTATTTCGGAACTATTCGATTAGTTTATTTTTATGTTCTTGGACGCTTATAGCATCTGGCTGTCTCTTGAAA
>CABFWO010007577.1:0-23976 GCA_902155825.1 Timema genevievae | reverse complement strand
TGTGTGTGTGTGTACACATTATATATACACATAAATTTTAAACCAAAATGTTCAAATATCTTTAACAAATCTCAAAATTTCAAAAATAAGTTACTAATTTTGAAATTTGTTAAAGATATTATAATATATATAACCTATTTTTGAACATTTTCTTCAAAGCTATGTTACACAATATGAGAAAGTTTGTGCAATTGTGTTGTATCATTTCTTTTTTTAAATTTTGAATTGGAATTTTTAGGGCTATTATGCAGCTAATTGATAGTTTATCCCAACGTAATTTAGGACCAACTTAACACCCAGACCCAACTATATTAATTTACCACTTTATTGAATTATATTAAAATGATTGCATTATAACAAAATACATTCAGTTACTATTTATATTTCCTGCAGAAACTTGATAACTAATATGATCAAAATAAAAAAATAAATAAATCACGTCAATGTGATAAGGTTAACCTTTTATATAGATAATGTTTTCTAAAATTTTGATATTTGATTTGTAGGTAAAATCAAGACTCAAAATGTTTTTAAAAAATCAGCCATTTGACTCATCTTTATTATACACAACAAACAGCAGAAAATAAAGAAAATAAATGGCTTTGTTTCCCATATTGATTTTTAAGATAATAATACATTAATAATAAATTTTACATGACCAATTTAGATGAAAAATGGCCTCTGCATCCATTGAATGAACTTGGTATCTTTGGTTTACTATGTCATATTTAACCAAGATTTAAGGTCGCAGCTTGATAAAATAAAAAGTAATGTCAATAAATTTTATGTTGGGTTTTCAACTTTAAGTACTAGGTTAATTAACTAATTTAATAACTATTAGCATATAACACAAATCCAGATGATCAAGAATTTAATGTAGTTCTTGTATTTTGCCTGAAATAGTTTTGCTAGCTTGATAGTGACAAGTCCTATCCAACTAATCATAATCCTACGTTTGCAAAATTACCCACTTATTTTTTTTTTAATAACAAGATTTATGGTTACAATGTTTCAAAAAATGTAAGTCTTGAAATTTGTCAATTTTGAATAATTTAAATGATCACTGTATAGTTATTCTATAACTTTTTAATCATAGCTGGCAAATAAGATATAAAATTGTTATGGTTAGTTCCCTAACCATAGAGGATGGGGCGCACACACACACGCTTAATAAACACGCCAGAGATGTATAACTATACAACTATTTTTAGCACCACATCTTACTACCCATTGGGGTTGTATGCCTATTATATAACTATCTAGTTTAACAAAGAGGAATATAATATAAAGGATGGGGCAGAAAGTGCTAACGCATTTAATAACAGTATATCTTGACTATTTCAACAACTAAAAGCTTCAAATCAAACTTAAAATAACAACAAAAGATTGACAATTTTTATATACCTTTGCATTTTTTCATTTTTTTTAAAAATATTGTCCTTAAGATGGCCACTATTCTTTGCAATACATTAATGACTTGCTTTAACTTCCACCACAATTCTTTATTTAAGTTGCTGAATTGTTCTTGGGCGTGGTGCATAAACATGACTCTTTAACATGCCCACAAGATAAATTCTGTCTGGTTAACATGGTGACCAGGTGATGTCCCCAAATCATGAAATGAGGTGTTCAGGAAACATTTTACGAGGCACTATTGATGTTTGAGCTATGTGGGCTGTTGCCCCATCTTTCTGGAACCACATGTTATTGGCATCCACACCCTTACATTGCAGTTCAGGTCTCAAAAAGTTGAAAATTAACGGAATTGCTTCACAAAATATTTTTTGAACACTTAATTTCACAATTTGGGGACATCGCTTGGCCATCATGTTCACTAGACTTAATAGCTCCGTCTTTTCCTTGTGTGTTGGAAGTTGAAGCGTTTCAACAAGAGATGAGAAGGGGATGAGGAGGTTGGAAATCATATGGAATGTACCTTGATTTGTGTGGAGGGAAACCATTTAGGAAGAAGAATCCACCCTCATTACACCCGGCCAAGATTTTAGTCTCTCTGTTACCAGCAAATAAAATCAGACAAGGTTGACACCTTAAAAACGATGTGCTAATGTATGTAGTGTCCCTAAAACTGGTATAAAATAATATAATCTAAGGGAATTAAATGATAAGATTGAATTTTAAGGGGTTCCACCATTACTGATCTAAATATAGGATGGGAAAAATCACCACCCTTAGTGCATTTGATCAGGAAGTGAACCTTAACTTTCTAGGCAAGCTAGTAGTACCTATTCGTTTACCCTGAACGGTAGCAAGCTTAACCTAAATGATTACACTATGGTGAAGCTTATAAGAGAGGGTCATAGTATAATCTGTCAAAGTAAGACTGCTACTATTTAGGGTAAATAGTGTGTACATATTTGTTAAAGCTTAACCAAGCACATTTTAAGGAATGTGAGAAATAATTCTAAATTATAGAGTATTATTTGAATCATTAAAACATTACATATTTTTTTTATTTATAAAATGATCATAACACAATTAAGTGAAAGTAACTTCTTTTAAAAATTTAATTACAACCCTCTGGTAATCATGGGGTAATATTTCAAGCTCAGCAGTGCGCTTCAAATAAGCTAAAATTACTTGTTCGTCTGAGTCATACTTTTTGTTAGCCAGTTCTTGCCCCCCGTAATGGAATAGACTCACCGGGTGGTTCATCACCAAGCGCACAATCTTGTTGTAGTGCTGAACTTTTAGTTCCTGTTCGTAATCCATGAATTTCTCAAAAGATGTAATAATGCTTTTTTTCACTTTAAGTCCATCAGTGAACTTGTATTTGAGCATCATTTTGAAAACATCCCGCACAGGCTGTTCCTCCAGATATTTGGACAAATGCTGGATTACACCGAAGATCTTCCCGTTAGTTGTTTTATAGTCGTTGTTGGTGTAGTTTGACAACGCAATTATTATATTGTAAATATGAGCATCGGCAATCCCTATGAACCCGTCATAATTGAACCGTTCATATATTTTTGCTAGAAATAGATCAAAAGTACAGCTGAATTCAGACACAAAACTGGGATCAGAAAGGCCTAATCTATCAAACGCGTTTTCAATGTCTTTTTTGACCTGGCGGGGCCCCACCTGTAAAATAAGTGGACGTAGTAGTTCTACATCTCTGGAAAAAGTGTCTATGTTGGTAGCATCTTCGGTCATGAACATCATTAAGTCGTGTAATTCATCAAAGTCTAGTTTAGTGGTATTGGAAACGTCCCAAGCTGTTGATTTAATGTAGTCTGTATATGGAGGCTCTGATTCTTCACTCAACTCAAGCTCTTTGATCAATTCGCATAGTATAAGCTGAAAATATAATCATAATATTTTAATTTGGTGTGTTTATGTGATATCACACATGCATTTTTTAAATACCAATTTTGCTACAGTTGTGGCTAAAAACAATAAAGCAATAAATTTACTTTGCGCTAGTTTGTTCTTGATTAGGAAATCTGGGATTGACTCAGTCCGTTAGAATGAGGGTGGTTTTATAGATGTGATTTTTCTCCCCCCATGATAAATCAGGTGTATTTTCTCTTATATGCCTTCCTCATCCTTACCCCTTAAATTAAGTAATAACTATTATGATGAACATACAGATCTAAAATATTATGCTAATCCTTTTTGCACACAAGATAAACTAATGAATTTGATGTAAATTATTTAAACTTTATATAAGAACTTTATTTTAAATGTATAGTCTGGGAAACAGTTTTTTTTCCCTTCATGTCTTACTACCCATCTGGGCTAACCTCTTTCAATTACACTAATGGGGTAAGATAAGTAAGGTATAATTCAGAGGAAATATATCTAAATTTGTTGGAGAACAAGTGTGAAAATAATTTAACAATAACAACCCTCGATATCACCAAAATATAAACCTCAACCTTCCTTTCATCAGTAAACCAAATTAGGTAAGTTCGACGTTTAGTCTTTGTGCTCACTGATGTGGGTTGGAAATAGAAACCTAAATAATTCATATAAATTTTGTGGAATATTATTTTTACTAATTTAGCTGAATAGAGCATGATGGGAGTAAGGGGATAACATTAAATTTTACCATAATATTTTAAAGTGATGAGCATTAAAACGCATGAAACTGGAATATTATCAATGTCTTGAATTTTAAACAACATTCAATATCTCTACGCTCTTGGTAATATTATGTGTACAGTAGACTGTCGATAAAAGCAGTGAACCCACTATGAACGGCCATCACGGCTCAGCATGGTGCGGAATAGAATTCAATGGAATACACCCCACTTGGAGGGCCCGGCACATTCCTGCACAACCCAGCATACGATCACAACGGCCTGAATGCTTCCCCAATAGTTAAATCTGTTCACCTCAAGTGGCCAGTATGTCTGTGACCATGTGGAAGTGAAATTGTTTTTCCCTGAGCCTTAAAACAAGTTTGAGTATGTGTGTAATAATGAGTAGGCCTACAGACAAACTTCTCATAAAAGCTGTGGAAAAGTACCCACTCCTGTCTTACGTCTCTGATCCAAATTACCATGACAAAAGGTGAACACATAGCAACAAATATCAGAAAGTTTTGATCTGTAGGAATTTCTTAAATATTTAATGCACCTGTATTTATGGCCTTTTCTATTTTCACACGCTTCCTCTTCCATACAAACTGCACCCACTAACTCCCCTTCATTGCAACTGTGACTTGCAAGGTGTTTATACAAATGTTGGCTGGTCCGGAATTACTAACCGAGCCAAGTCCCACCGAACCGACACCGTGCCGTGCTGTGCTGGATGTTCCTAGTGGGTTATCTCCTTAACCCTGGTTAATTTATTGAAAACATTAATTCATAATTTTATATTTTTACATACCACTTGCACTATCAGAAATGTAAGAAAACTCAATCAACTTTTATTTGGTTTTCGCAATATCCTCAGGCACCGTTAACGGAGGATGTAGGGGAGCGCGCGCGCGCACACACACACGCACACACACACACACACACACACACGTCTCCTCCAATAATCTTCTCAAAAGGGACAGTAACAGACTTAGAAGCATAAGATAACAGTGAAAGGAATTGTTTTATTCAGAAAATTGAGAATCCACGCTTGTAGGCTTACTTTTTTTTATATGAGTTATAGAATTAGTTCCACTATAATATTATTTGTGTTACCGGTATTTATTTGGTATGAAATAATTTCTATTTCCTAATTTAAAGTGAAAATGAGTTCCTTTTGCCTCCCCCTATCCCTAATAAATAAGAGCTAGCTATGCCTATTCATTATCACATAATTTTCGGTCACAAAAGTCATAGGTATCCGTTCATTAATAACTTCACTGACTAACCTTTTTCAGATATTTTTAAAATCTCATTTTAGATGTAAGCTACATGTCACTTAACATGTCTTCAGTCAGCTTCATAAGTCTTGTTTTATTTATCTACTAGTCCACATCCCAGCTAAGCCAACCCCAGTTAATTAAGTGTTTGCCCCAGTTAATTAAGTGTTTGCTGTATATGACATTATTAGATCAATATTTATGAGCTAATGTCCTCCCCCCCAGGGATCTTAAAGGTTAAATATTACTACATATGTGAAAACTAAAAGAAAATACTATACAAAGTTATAACAAATTCTTTAATACTGGTATCTAAATTAATTATGGGTTGGTTTCCAAATTTTGCCAGCTTGGATCTATTATTTAGGTTCTTGATTTCAAACTCTGCTTAGATACACAAACTAGTCTAAAAACATTTGGTCTTAATTGTGTATGACTCTATAGTATGGGTGGTTACAAAATTATTCATATGTTGGACACATTTAACATAACATGTATAAATAATTTGAGTATGGTATTAAAAGTCTAAATCTATTTTTTATGTCAGCTATATTTTTAGGAGTGGGCGGGCGTCACTTTTTACTTTATATTATATCCATTACTGTGGCCTTTGTCAGTTTTTTATTTTTTTATGTCAGCTATATTCACTTTAGGAGGGGATGGGCAGCACTAAACAGCCAAAGGGCTAAGTGTGCCCTCTGCTCTATATGGATGAGCAATAATATCAAACAAACCTTCGGATTGTAAGCTATCAATCAATAATCACGTTACTCCATTCTTGTGTTTACTAAGATTATAATTTTCATCTTATACCCCCAAAACCTGAGGAACCTAATACTTATCTTTTGAGAACTGAAATTGGTCTTGTTACTCAAGTAAGGAACTAGTGAAACCAAAATCCCAAGGAACTAGACCAAGCCATCCTTATTATTAACTTATGTACAGATCTAAAGTTTAATCAAAACATATTGGAAAGTTGACTTACTTGCTATGTGGGTTAGCTTTCTAATAATAAAATTAAACTTTTCCAATAATATACTTACATAAAATATACCAAAAAGAGTATATATAAGAATTAACATCGTCATCACACTGATATAATTCTATTTTTTTAAATTCTGATATACTTTTGCCATACATAAGTACCGTACTTCCATCCGTTTGTAATTTTGTGTATTTACAAGAAATTACAAAAAGGAATACCTCTCAATGGGATAGCTGTGCAGCAACTACTGTAAACGTAGGCTAAACTATCTAGCTTGTCATTATGAGTGTCTACTCATTACTAGGCTCCTTTTATGCTCAAGTTTTGTGACTCATTAACTACATTGGTCACATCTTTACTATTCATTTTTTAGTTAATCATTACTTCTCTACCCGCTTCCTTTTTAAGGAGGGATGCCACTTATTTGGGTTAGCACTGTCAATCCTAGCTATAAATACTATTTTCCCCATATGTTATGTGACACTTAACTGTTTAATTTAAAATTGCACGTATTAATCTTATTTAACCATATAGTAAATAAAGCACTTTACACCTAAATTACAATTAGTAAGTCTTTAAAATTTTATTAAGCATTTAATGTTCACAATCTAAACCGATTGATTACATCGGCACATGGCTTATAAAAAAAACTTAATTCTTGAATGGACACAATAATTGGTCATTCAAATGTCAACTCATCACCATAAAAAGGGGAACCTAATTTACACTTAATGATAAAAAAATGTATTCAAGCCAATAATTGAACTTTGGACTTTTATCTAAATAAACAAGCGTGCCCCTGACTGAGATAAGAAATTACTTTCTTTCTTATTAAAATATTGAGTGGACTCATTAAATGATAGTGGCGAAAGCCTCCTCAAGACTAACAAATAAAATTGAAGATATGATTGTCATTCGGTAGTTTTTATATTCATTTAAAAAATAATAGGTTTTCAATCCTTTGACTAAACAATACACATAATCATAAGCGTGCACACAGAGAGGACCCAGGAAGCCAACGATTTCCTTAAACCCATAAAGGGGCCCTAAAGATTGGTGTGAAATTCCCTCAAAATATACAAGATATATTCGCGTAGTATGGACTGAAGCAGCAAAAAGTAGTTGAATTAAAATTAAATGTTTGTAATTTTTAAAATTATCATAGTTAAAATACTTATATATTTTGTGAATAATATGAGTGCAAAGTTTTATATGACCTAACTTTTATTTTTAATTCTTGGCATAATATAATTGAGTTATGACTATTAAATTGTATCATATTCATTAATGGGTAGATCGGGTAAATTATTATGTCAAACTCCTCCTCCAGGCCAGCTAAACGTAATTTTTGCTTACAACTATTCACATCATAACTTTTTTTTCCTACAAAATTTGGCATATTTCAAAATGTACTAAAATAAAAGTATTTGTACAGCAATAATTATTTTCCTATGTAAATGTAATTCATATTAGTCATGTTTAGTGCAAATTACTGTATATAACTCGACATTTTAAATTTGCAATAGCCGAGATATATATGGTTTAGATGTGGTTTTATTTTTTTAAACAAATATGTGTTAATGTAAAAATTCAAACAATAAAATATAAAAATATCAGATCTGATTGTTTGATAGTTGTAAAAGATTTTTTTTTTTGTTTAGCTATAAATACAAAATATGTTATGATAATTTGTGTTTCAAACAAATTGTTGGAATCAGCACTGCTCGAACAAAGATATTAGATAAATCTCCATAGAAAGAACTTTTTAGAAAAAACTCTAATGGTAGCTGATATTGTCAATATTGACACCACCTGTCAAAAGAGGCAACTACATTAACACAAGGCTTAGTATATAAATGTATTAAATTCAATCAACTATCAATTTGAATTGTCAGATAAGACCTTTCATGTCTGACTATAGCTTTGACTCACAGAGACAGCTCAGCACAAGTGGGCTTGCATCTGACTTTGAAGGATGACGTGCTAATCTTCAAGTAACACAAATAACTCTAATGTTAGAAACTACATGAGATAATAATATTAATAATAATTCCAACTAAGAACTAAGTGCAATGTAGTTATGTATTGCCACTAGTTTTTCCCATCCTAGTTCCAAACAACTGAGGGTTCACCTTAAAAATTTACCTTCATCGACCTGAATGCTAAGATTAGATAGAAAGAGTTGCAGATATCCCAAACATGTCATATTTACTTTATAAAAGTTATTTGAAAAAAGAAATATACTGTAACTTTGATTATTCATCAAAGATCTTTGATAGAATAGTATAATTTAACAATCTTTCATAAAAAGATTTACACTACATAGTATGCGTTAATATTTTACCACCCGCCACGGTGGCGTAGTTGGCTAACGCGCTAGTCGTGTTGAGCTCGACCGCCGAGGACGGGGAGATCGTGGTTCGAATCTCGGTCGGGTGAACTGGGGGTGGTTTTTCCTAAATGGTTTTCCACTCTTCCTCCACACAAATGCGGGTTCACTTCCTCTAAATTCAACCCTCCCAATTCCTAATCCATTGGCGTAATTAGTATTTAAGCGTATAACCCGAACGGGTAGTAAGACGCGGTGCTAAATATTATTATTATTATTATTAATATTTTACCAAAGAAAATGGCAAAATCTGAAAGAATAACAGAAACATAAGAAACAATAAAAAAATTAAATGTACAGTAAGAATTTTCTTATAGGGCACAAACTTCACACTTAGGCTAAAGCATAAGTTATTGTAGAAATTTGGAAGAAAATGTGGCATACTGTAATAACACACATTTTGTCAAAAGTGGGATCAACTCTTTTTACATATATTTTACAAAATAAACATTTTTTAAATCTGTGTGAATCCATAATTTTCAATTTCGAATTGAATCCAAATCTTGACTGATTTTAATCTTATTCGATTTGAACCTCTTATCACAAAAATTTTTTTGAATCAAATCCCACGCCAAGAAAAAATGTTGAGTCGGTTCCAAATCGAATTTCATGCCAAATTTATTTTATCAAATTGAATTCTAACTGAATCTAATGGCTAAAAAAAATTTGATTGATTATTTTATTTTAAAATAAATATCAGACTCAAATCTGTGTTGAATATTTTACTAAATTTCTTAATTCAATTTAATCCAAACCAACAATAAAATATTTCAAAAAATGTTGAGAAACATTTAAAGCATTTTAGGCATATAAAAAAACTAATCATTATCACTTATCTCAAAAGGTGAAATATCAAATATCATACCCTTTTTTTTAATCACAGTGCAAAGGTTGATTAATATTCATGAAATGGTGGGCCTAGCTACTTTTTTTAAATAGAATATTCTATATTCTCTGTCACAAACAATTATATCCCATGTGATTCCTTTATAGCTGGAACTCTGTTAATTTCTTCATTCATTCTACTACACAACTAGTTTCTGGTCTGATAATATTATTTGTTTAGTATGCTTAGCATATATTTAATTCTGAGCTAAGTCCATCGAATCTGACTCTATTATCTATTTAGATTCAAAATTTTGAGTCAAAACCGAATATTTCTAATAATAAGATTAAAAATGTTTAATCCAATTTTAATTTTAGTAAGATTCGGATTCGGATTCGAAATTTCAAAGGTTTGCACAGACTTAGTATTTTTCTTTTATAAAAGAAATATAACAGTTAAAGCCCGCCTTTAGACTGTGACATAGAAAAAATAAACTTTCATTCAAAACTGTGTTATTTTTTAAAATTATTGTTTCAGATGAGTCAATCCGTATTTGCAACCTAAAGGATGTGAACTGTATGTACACTTATAAAAGTAAGTACAGTATTGGCATTGATGTGAGATGCTTTTCCAGCCACTTAACATAAGAAAGGTCAACAGAGCTCGACAGCCTACTAGCAGTGAACTAACTCTAGGCCAGAATTGTTGAACATAGCAACTAAATAAAAGTAAAAACACAAACACTTCAATATTTCAAATGGCATATTACTCAGATAGAATGAAACTGATAAGGAAGATGGCTGCAGTGTCACCAACTTAATAGCATGAAAAACCAACAACAGTGTAGCCAATTTAATCTTTGATCTCCTACTTCTCGAGAAAGATGCCATTTAGTATATAAATATTAAAGTATTTGTGAATATGTGTTAGTGTTTTTACTCTCAGTTGTAAATTATTTTCTACAATTCTATATTCTAGGACTCACTTTAACATGCTTGAGATACTATATTTCATTAGTATTTTAATGAATTTGAATTACTTGTAGGCCTACTACCCTTCTTGCTTTTTCATCATATAAAGAGCAAATCTCTTTATCCCACACCAGGATTCAAATCAAAGTCTTCCAGTCATTGTCTGACTCACAATTCCTCACTGCTCATACTGATGGCAGAGTCTACCATTAACACTAGCCCTATCTCTGGCTTATATGTAAACAAACCATTTGGTGGTATAGTGCCAGGTGCAGAGTCAGACTTAGCAAGCTTCAAATGAGGTGCTACACTAGATACAGGACAACATCTACCTATACCAGGATGGAATGAACATGTTTCATATGTGAAACTGGCCCATCTCATTCAAGTTTAGATAGGTTTAGTATAGCACCGCACTTGAGGCGTACTAAGTCTGACTAATAAACTGGCCATAGCCATATTAACTTTTGGTAAATATTGGAGAGAAGAAGTACTTTATTATCAGGCTATTTATAGCTTCCAGCATTTTATTGGTGGGCACCTTAATGATAACTGACAATGTTTATTAAAAAGCAACTCCCACCCTAAAACAGTTTTATTAGGTATAAAATCAATCCCTACTCTCTACCTCCTTCCATACTACACCAAAATCTTGACTTGTGGGAACCAATGGAAGTTGGGCCCACTCCTTTGAAATGTAACGGCCAGTAACACAAGAAAAGGCCAATTTTTAGTTTTAGGGATGGTAAGAAGGAAAACCCAAATTGTTAGGTACCTACTTTTAAGTTGCCCAGTGGGAGCTTTGGGAGGTGACCGGACAAGCAGGCCTCAAAAACCAGGGCTAACAACCAACCACTTATTATGACATGAATAAGGGCTTGCCACTTTACACCGACACAAATGCTTGTATCGAGATTAAGTCATCAGCAAGGATCGTCATCCAGTCCTAGCCAACATTGTTGAATATATTACTTGCACTGGTGTTTGCACGGTCTAAGGCGACACTCCCCTAATCTGGTGTACAGGATTGATGCTGACAGGAGTATCAAGTTTATATTTTGGATGAGTACACTCAGGCTGATTTTCCCTCCTCTCCATGCTAATACGAATGCACTTCCTTTAAGCAACTTTCTCCATCCCTAACCCTTAAACAAATCGGTTAATAACCATGGTGTTAAATATAATTTAAAAATGTGTATTTTTGTTTTGTTTGAGGGGTGTTTTCAAGCCTTCAGCCCCCAAAAGACACTCCAGATTTTGGCAATTCTAGTCTGGGAATGAACTGCAACTGTCTACCTCAATGCACAGACAAGTGGTACTCCTTCACATCTTACTCGGGACAAATGACCCGAGAACTCTTCCAAAACTCACCATTCTTGTGAGTAGCAGTGACTCTAGAAGACCCCACAAGGGTGGTTAATAGTCCCTCGGCCCTTCACGGTTGTCGTCAACATTATTTTTAACACTGTGGGTGTGTGAAACACACTTTTTCATTTCAAAGCAAAGTCGAGTCTAATAAATGAAATATTCTCAAAGCCGATACAAGTTCAGATATTTTTTGTTAATTGTTTCACGCTTGAAAAAGTATCATATTGGCCTTATTCATGGAGCATGATGCACTGTAATAACTAAGAAAATATGTTATTGCACACTTATTTGTGATATTTCATTATAATTTGATAAATCTAGTTATTATCACAACATGCAATTCAATTGATTCAGAATTTTCATGTGAATATTAATTTTTTATGCATGTGACAGCTTAGAATAATATTTTAGTGTCAAAGCAGGAATTTTGAGGCGAAGTTGAAGTTAATATTATTTTCAATGTCAAATCAAAGTTTTGAATCTTTGCATGCCCTTACTTAACCTTAAAACTATTAACACCTTAAACTGAGGTGTAGGTGTGAGTAGGGAGTTTATAAATATAGCACCTACAATAGTATGGTAAGCAGGTGGATAAATCACATGTAGAAAACCATCTCCAGTGCGCCTGGCCGTGATTTGAACCTCGACCTCCTAAGCACTCTAATCTATTGTGACCAACAATATGGATGTAGCTAATAGTGTATTTCAAAGTGGAGTAAAACTTGATGAGAAGTTTTTCTTATTTTGTTTAATAATTTATTGTGTTTTCTCAAAGCATTTAAAACAAGTGGAGTTGCTAGTAATTTGAAAGGTACTCATAATATTATAACTCTGAATCAATCGCACAATACCTACCTCCACCCCACTGGGATTCAAACCAAAGAAGGGGGTGAAGCATAACTTCTCGTCTCTTTCCACATCAGCTGAGATCCTTGAAAAAACTGTGATTGTAAGATTATTTCCTTCCATTTAGTACAGAATTGGTTCAAGTGAAGTCAATTCACACCCATTAACTTGTTACCTACTTTGTCAAAATGATACCATGTTAGATAATTAAGTGTATTTTTTAAGTATATATTTGTAGTTATATTTAGCACCGCGCCTTACTACCTGTTCAAGTTATACGCTTAAGTACTGATTACATTAATGGGTTAGGAATTGGGAAGGTTGAATTCAGTGGAAGTGAACCTGCATTTGCATGGAGGGAGAGTAGAAAACCATTTAAGAAAAACCACTCCCAGTTCATCCGAGTGAGATTCGAACCTTGATCTCCCCATCCTTGGCAGTCTAACTCAACACAAAACCAGCACATTAGCTAACTATGCCACCGAGGTGGATATATTTGTAATTAATTTGACCCAAGGATTATTTATTAATTGAGCTTAAGAGATATGAATGGAAAGGGAAATTGATAAAATCTAGCATAATGTGTATGACGAACATATGTGAACCCACAGTAAAAGTCGTAATGTGGGAAACTATCCCTGATGCATGTGGTCAGGATTTTAACCAAGCCAAATCCTGACCTATTAGCTCAGAGTCAAAAGTACAAACCACTAGACCAACCTTTTCATTTCTTTCTTAGTGTATATTGTCACCAGTTTAACCACCAATGAAATACATTCATGCCTGACTTTCTTTGTCTTGCAGGCAAGGGGAGATGCCCCAAGATGTGGGAATCGTAAATGTATTCTTCAAAGATTTTTCTAGCACCATGTACAGAAGATATTGCTTCATGACTTGGGATGCCTTATTTGGTGAGTTTTCTTGGATTAAATGGTCGGTTATATTTTTGCATATTCTTTTAAATCTATTGAATGTGAGCTTAAAACTCATGGTGACCGAGTGGAATTGCTGTATAGGACTTACTTTGGACCCATAGTTTCATATACAGAAACAACATGGACATTGGATGTAAGACATGGAAATAAAGTGTTGGATGAGGGAGTATGCAAGCTTAGAGACAGGATTAGGGATGAATTTCTATGGCCATAAGATGGGGTACAGGAAGTACACAAACCCAAGGAGAATTATGGGATTGAAGTACCATATGTAGGAAAAATACCACTAGGGGGACTAAGGAGATGGAGATGGAGATTAACAGATAGCAGCATGTGTACAAGTTAAAGGAGAAGAATGGAAGCAATTAAAGGGGAAAGAATGGTGGAAGGAAAAAGGAGGATAAAGGCATACTAAACTGAACCAGCAACAGACTGGAAACATTTCAGGATGATGATGGGTGGGGGAAGAGTACGACGATGATGACAAAACTAATAATTAAATGTTTGTGTATAAATTCATCCTCTCAGCTGACTATAACTATTACTGAAGCTAGGATTGGAAATTCAGTGATAGATACATTGTTTTAGTCTAAGCTAGTTTATAAGTAATTTGTTCTTATTTATAAAGTGTCATTAGATATTTCTTAGCCTTGAGGATGGTTGAAAGCTTTAACACCCGGTACTGAGAAGACTTTAGTTCAAATCTCGATTAAAATATATATTTTAGTTTGGATGTGAAATGGAGCAAAGCACAAGTAATTTCTAATTTACAATAAGTTTGCACCTAGATGCTTATGACCACATTTAATATAATCACATTTAATATAATGAGCTCTTGCAAAATAAATAACAAAAATATTAAGAATAGAGTAAACCACATCAATGGGCATGCAGATTAAATATCAATCTCATCTAGTCTGATGATTTGCCAGTGATAGGGACCAGTTTTAAATCCTGGCAGGGTGTGCTGTTGGTATTTTTTCGTAAATGGTTTCCCATGCTCCCTCTACACAAATGTGAGTATATTTTCATTAAATTTGTCCTTCCTCATCCTTAACCCCTTAGGAATAATAAATGGATAGCCCAAATGGGTGTTAAGATGCAGTACTCAAAAAATATATCACTTATAAAAAGAGGAAAAATAACATTTCACAAGAGACATTTTGTTCCAATGTCATTAATCAAATCTGGGACCCTTAGGTAAGTGGAAAATGTGCTTGTCTTTAATTATAGAAAAAGATGTAATCAAGTTATTATATAATTGTTAGCTAACAAGCCTCTTTGTCTATTTATTTATTTATATAAGTTGGAGTATTTAAGGTGCCCTTTATGAACAAAACGATATCAGCACACGACTTACAAAATAACTTAATTCTAGAACAGACACAACACCTAGTCTCCTAGCAATTAATTCATCACTGTTAAAGGGGGATCTAAAATTAGAGTTGGTAAATTTTTTGGCGATGCCAGGAATCAATCCTTAATGACCAGGCCAAGCGATTGAGGGTGTTTTGGTTCCCCACCACCCTCAATATCCCATCCTCAACTATGATTAATGCCAACCGCACTATCGGCGTAGTGATTATAGCCATTATGCTCACATTGCACTTGATTGCCTTTGATGAGGAAGTTGGGATTCGGATCACAGCAATCTGCACATTCAATTATTTTTCCCCACAAGTTATTTATCATTGTTCCAGGCTAGCCAACTCATCCCTCCTCCTTTTTTTAATAATGTGTTAAAAAAAAGGTGAATGGTTGTGCATTCTACTTGACATTCACCCTTCTTATCCTGTTTTCTTAGATCAATTAGAACTGCATTTACCAATTAGCCTGTAAGAGAATTGAAACATTCTATTTTTATTTTCACAGCCACGTTTGGTGGTATATTCGGCTTGTGCCTGGGTGGCAGCGTAATCAGCCTTGTGGAGTTGGTCTACCATTTCACCATAAAGCTGTGGGTGGAAACCCCTAACTCGGCTAACATAGTGAGGCTATACCCCCAGAAGATAGCCAAGCTCCCCCGACCTAAGCGACACTCCCCTGTGATCAGCTTGAAGCACTGTTTGAAAAAGAAAGCTGATAGACACAGCAAGGATTTCATGCCTTCTTATTTTATGTGATAAACACTGGAAGCTTGGGAGCTGCAAAATTCGAGATTCCCACATGGAAAGAAGTTTCTCATTCTCGACCTAAGAGTCTGGGTAGATATTCTGTACTCTCAGAAATTTCAGGAAGAGTCAGGAAATGGTTTTATTTATTTGGCAGATTTGACTAAAAATTTAACCAACATAAAGTACTTTTTTCAAAGAAACGACATTTTCAGTCATCATATTTTATCTGTTAACAAAACTTCACATTACCGAAAGATTATAATGTTCTTCAGTCATTCCGCTCCTTTCATAAATAGACAAAATGGCAGTGGAAGAAAACTTTCTTACAAAGACAATTCCAAAACAAATCTATTTTAAAACGCGCTTTCATTATTCATGACTAATAATTTATCGTTATACACAATTTTTGTTTCCTGATGTTTAATTTTCGATGTGTTTTTATTGCTGATAAAAAATTTACTAAGATAATTTTTCTATCATTCGCAGATTAAAAAAATTCAAAAACAATTTAAAAGTGTCCATCATAATTGTTTAGAGAATCGTCTTGTTAAGCGTAGAACCCGAACGGGTAGTAAGACTTGGTGCTAAATAAAAAATAGTCCTATTTATGTCTGTCAATTTTATTTGAGCTCTCTATTATTTCAATATTTAATTTAGCTAAATTACATTAAAGATAAAATACAACATGTCATCATTATATTTTATATTGGCGGGTCAAAGAACAAAAAAATATGTATTTCAAAGGGAGGATGTAATCAGGTAGTGAGTCAGATGAAATCTATTTTAGAGAAACTAAGCAGGAAGCCAATGGTCATTCCTTAAACATGACCAAACAAGTAACTTTTCAAATGATTCATTGAAGTCTTCATTAGTCATATGAAAGTGATTACACTACATGCTACTTACTGTCAAGAGTTGCAAAACATTCAGAGTGCTTACATCAGTAGTTGAGTTATTACTGTGTTTTACCTTGCCTCGAAAGTATGAAAATAGTGTAGATATAGTTTTGTTACTTGTGTGGTGACTATACTATAAAATCTATTCACAAGACTATAACACCATTTTTAAGAAAGTATATGAGCTCCATTTAGGGTGCAAAAGAGGTGATCAAGGTAAGCCTTGAGCTCCTCGCATTGTCCGTAGCAACTGTGCATAATATTTGAGAGGCTGGTTGAAAGGCTCTTGGAAGTCTATGCCAGTTGCTGTACCAATGGTCTGGCGAGAACAAAAATATCTTGATGGGGCCGCGAGTCGGCGAGTTTATTCTCTTATTTGGGCTTTAATATTAAATATTTGTACAGCTGTTTTGAGGCGTAAGTTCCAAAGTTCTGGGGTTCTTTTCAATATGTCCAATTTAGATGGGAGGATGTATGTTAAATGGGACCTCATTGTTATTGTTTGGACTATTTGGGAATCGCTAGTAAAGGCAACTTGATATCTATCTTATATTTACTAGATTTATTATTAATTACCTGGATCTTTGTTCTGGCTGTTAATTACTATTATGACAGGGCTAATAAGTATTTAGTATGAAGGTCAATTTAATTATAGATTATATCATATATTTTGAGTCGCCATCTATGTGCATGGGAAGACGTCCCGCAAATATCAGATGTTGATTATCTGCTGTTTGTGCATTGGCGGTGTTCTATAGTTCATAAAACATGTTTTTGTCAATTATATTATTGTTCATTTCTGAAAGGTTATTTACAATTTCAGCGCCTATATCTTATCTCACTCTCTCGTTGAGCTGTATTTGTTTATTNGGGGAAGGGGGGGGGGGGTATCAAGACAGTGTAGAAACACTGTACAATGATGTAACTGATAGTGAAGGAAGCCAAGAAAGGATAGTTAGATTAGGCCTAGATAGGGCCAAACACAATTCTCTCTTTATTTTTTCTTACACTTTTACACTTTCCACTTCTTCACATTTCCACAGTTACATATTACTTTAAATTTTTGGAAATATTCCTTTTTAATATAAAGAGACATATATAAAACACAAAGAAAGATATTATATGGAACCACATACTTCTTTAAGAATTTTAAATATATACCTCAACACCTCAGAATATAATTGAAAATTGAAATTTCCAAAACTATCCCAAAATTATGGATTTGATAATTGGATGGATGTACAGGAAAGAAGGATGGAAACACATAAAAGGAAATGAACACAAAATGGCTCTTGCAATAAAAAGAGGAACATAGTTCACACTTTACATTGATCTCACCGGACACAGAGGTCAAAGGTGTCTCTTGGAGAAAATCTATCCTTACCGCCCAATCCACTTTTAGAAAGTTGTGTTGCGCGTTTCATACTCCCTCCTGATGAGTTCCGATAGAATGAAACCAAGGTCGAGGGATTGGGTGGTAACAATCAGTTTTCTTCAAGAGGCGGCCATTACCTCTTTGCTCAGTGGCAGCAATGTGTTCTTTTCATTGTAAAAATGCCAGGTAAACAATAAAATACCTTGTGGTGTGTAAGGTAAAAGAGTGGGTTTAACAGGGTTGGCCCGAAGAGGAGGTTGGGAAGGAATTCAAGCCGTACAAATCAAGGCGCTATAAAATGTCTATGTCACAAGATTCCATAATATGGAGAAGCAGAAACTCCACAACAGGTTTCTCCTTTTTCTTCATGCTACACATCAAGGGGTGGTGCAATCAAAAGTACTAGACTGCTCCTATACATGGTGGGCTAAAACTGGACACAACCATAGAGGAAGTACTGAGGACTTGCCAAACCCGTCAATAAAGCCATAACAACCCACCGCGGGCCCAGTACAATCATGGATAGCACCGGCAAGCCCTTGTTTTTGTCTAGATATTGACTTGGCAGGACTAGGATAAGGGCAAAACTTTTTATGGGAAAAAATAACATCTTCTCTAATAACTTCATTTTTAAGAGGTCTGCCAAGAAATAAAAGTAAAGTAGAAAAAGTTCGGTTTGATTTGACCACTTAGGGGTAGGTTTTAAAAAAAAACTTATTTTAAGTGACATTTTTGCTGTCCTATAGTTTTTATGAGGTGTCTATTTTGGTTTTTTTTATCTGAAAATAACTTAACGTCCATAAAATAGACCTGAACATGGAGTATGAGCCCTGAGTTCAGCTTCTAAACCATCGCCAACTCCCAACATGTCTAGAGGTGCTACAACCAGATAGACAAACAACAGGCTTTATGGTACGTCCTCAAGCTACTGAAAATTTGAGTCTTTGCAGTCGGAGCAGCAGTATGGGCAAGGAGGCCTAACCGGATGCCAGCAGTGGTCGCTGACGTGCTAGGAAGGAATATGTACTTTGGAATTTTTAAGGGTGGACTTGGAAAAACAATACACATAGACCAACTTTGCAAATGCTAAAATAAAGAACGTGTTTCAACCATTGGATGCCACAGAGAAGCCAGTTTCACAAGTTAAAACTGGCAAAATACCCAGTTAATGAACTTGTGACACATCAAAGAACAAGACCACTTCAACAACCACTACTACCACCTCTTGCAAGAGAGGACCATGATTAGCAACCAGTATAAGACCCATAGCCACAAGAACAGAAACCAGCAGCAGTGGAAGACAACATAGATCAACAATCAACAACATCAGAATCATGGCCTCTTCTGAAGCTGCATACTCCCGTTTGCTTGGGGGATCATGTGTATGGATCTAAGAGGGGAGGAATTTAATATACTCTGTATCAGGGATTTATAGATGTTATGTTGGTCAACCTGGAGTGAGCTGACTAAAGCATGTTATGACAGGAAGTGATGGACCACATTTTCGGGTCTAGTCCAGTTATCTCCGGCCTAGTTGGTGTTAGCACGTGCAGGAGCTATGTGTTTGGTGGACAAGAGTACATATGTGCATGCATGAGGACATAACAAAAGGGCAGTTTACTGATGACTGATATTTGAAAATCTGGAAATTGTTTGAAAATAACCATAACTAACAATTTTGTTCAAAATTGATATTTTTGGAGTGGCCTATTTTACATTAAATAACACTCTCTACTTGTTTTTAAACAAAAAAAATCATTAGAAATCATTTAAGAGTAGTTAACTGAGAACGGATTTTTGAAAATTTTGTTCCAAACTATATTAGATAGATATCTATATTAGAAAGTATATTTAGTATATTTGTGTGATTAACAATGATAATGTTTTACTTTATTATTATTGTTATTTTATAATTATTAAAATCCATCAAAAGTTACAGCTGCAGATCACATGACTTGACGTATGAATATGTGGAAGTAGTTCTTCTAACTATTTTTTTTATCAAATAAGGCCCTTGCAATGAAATGTATCTGTACAAAAGTTTTGCAATATTTACTTGAAAAATATGCCTTAAACAAAAACATACCCCTATCTTATCCATAGAGATGTGGAGAAATAAATTACCTAGTCTCTGTCGAAGTGATAAAAACTCGGGTAGCTTGGGTTGTAAAACATTTTTCAAAATATATGTTTTTTTTAAATTTGTGTTTCTAAATTAAGTGTTAGAAATTATGTATTCTAAGAGAGCAGGGATAATTAGGGTAGCTTAGAGGAAGTGCACTTGCATTTGCATGGAGCGAGGGTGGCAAACTACAATGAAAATCACATTGTGATGTTCCTAGTGGGCTCAATTCTTTAATGAATATTGTGAACTGAATAAATATACACGTGGACTGGTAGGCAAGCAGACTAAACGTCAAAATCATTTAGTCTAGTTTACCCGGCGACAGAGAGGTCCTGACAACTTCCTCGGCATAGTCCGTCTCGCTAACACTAAAACCTTATCTCACGCTTTATTTTGTAGCTCCAGTCAACTTCTATTGCAAGGACTTGTAGCATAATCAGTCCTTAACACTTGGGATTTATTTTAGTGAGGAATTTGTTTTCAAAAAGTCCAAACTGTATTTTGCTCTAGTTTTTAATTTAAGTTATGTGAATCCTGATTATATACTGTGTTTCCTTACGTTACATGAACAATAAGTTAATTGCGATCCTGGCATCATCTCTGCCCAATTATTATAGTTAAATGTGTATATCCTATAAAGATAATGAGATGAAGAGAAAAAAACAAGTGTGGGATCTAAATTACTATTAGACTTTTTTTTTTCAAAAGTATGTAAATTTTACCTATAGCATTGTTTTAACATTCCAACCTTACTTATCTGAAGGAAATGAAACAATAAAAACTGAGTAATATTATTCTAATCTCTTTTCAACACATAAATAAAATTGAGAAAACAAAATGAAGTAGTAAGTGTGTTGATAATTTTAAGTGTTGAATAAAATAGTAATTCGATTTTCTTAGGTGTGGTCATTAGAGTTTATTAGAGCCATGAAATTTAATCTTAATACAATACTTAAAAATTACTCTAGTACCTTCACTAATGTGACCATTATTGAAATGAATCTAAAAAAAATTTTTAATTATATATGTGTACAAACACAATACTATCATTTTTGGTTCAAATGAGATTTTATTTTGAGTAAAAATAATTCAACTAAATGAGTCAATTCTAGTGGCAATTTAATTATTGTTAGTTTTATGATATAATTTTTCGGACTATCAAATTTGTCCTCCTTTGTCTCCTTTGTCACTAATTTGATACTATAAATAAGGCTTCCATAAGTGTTCTCATAAATTAAGTGCTCAATAATATTTATGCAAAAATATATTGCTGATACAGTGGTGCATCCATAACTGTATCAAAGTTATTATTTCTTTACTTTTTTTTTAAGGGAATTTTTGGGAAACTTTTAATTTGTATAGTGATATACTTTTTTAATATATTAGCTTGTCCGACATCTTTGCTCAAATGGTAGCATGTCTGCCTACTGAGCTCAGGGTCCTAGATTCTATTCCTTGCATGGCCAAAAATTTATCATTGAGGAAAATATGGGATTTCCCTTTTACACTTTTTTATATTTTTTATTTATTTTTTTATTTTCAATTTCCTTATAAATTTGTCCTGACATCTTATTTTACTATAAATCAGGACTTTTTTTTGCTCTGTTCATATTACAATATGCCTTCTATATAATTAATTTAAAATTTTTACACATAAATTTTCTGGGATATAAACATATACTACTACTAAAACTACTGGTCCTGTTATTGATCATTACCTATTTACCCCGACTTGTGCCTGTTAGCAGCTCAGTCTACTATATACCAATACTGTTATTTAATTTATGATAACTTATAACTATACTTGTCCCTCTTTTCCTATTGAAGTTATTTTGACTATATACATTTATTTTTTCCTTTTGATATGCCTGATTTAGACTTAAATCTAACTTAACCTAACTTATACCTAAGGCCATCGTCTACAATATCAGTTTATATCTTTCCTTGTAGGGAGTCCCATTTTCTTTTTCTTCTCTGGTCACTTCCTATCGTGGCCAGTCGACATCCCTGTGCTCGATAGCTCCAGCCCAGCATCACGCTTGTTTCCAAGCGAGAAGGGCTCTTTGAGCAAGGAATAACTTCCGACGTCTCATCTGTATCCACTTTACTTTCCTTCTACCCTAGCCGGTATTCCAGGCGTCCCTAGTTCGTCAGTGATATTCATCACTGGTATCTCTGAGACGCCTTTCCTCGGCTAGAGCTCTAGATATATCCAGAGTTCATCAAAATCTAGTCCACCCTCTCTTTTATTACACTTTCTGTGTTTTGTTTCACCAGTTTGGTAACATCTCGTCTGAGTCTGATGTTTCTTCTCCTTCTCCGTCTACCTCGTCTTCACTTGTCACTTATTCCTCAGTTGTTTCTTCCTGTCTGTTTTGTATCAAGTCTTGGTTCTGTCTTTGTCTTATTTCTTTTAGTTTGTATGTATGTCTGTCCCTTTCAGCTTTCAATACCCTGTCCGTTATCTCATCGAGGTAGCTCCACCGGTCCACATCACTCAATATATGGTATGTGGCATTGGTCTGTATAGGTACTAATAACTCCGCGCTTTCCCTTTCAGTAAATATACATGTTCCAGTGTCGCCGCACCTCTCCAACAGCAAATACTGGTTTCACTCAAGTTCATTCTAAAGAGGGACCCTCAATATGGGCCATGCCCTGTGATATTGTGGACAAGTCCCTGGGAAGGTTGAAGATGCTTCATTCTCAGTCTTTCTTGTACGTTCGTAAATAACTGGAATGTCCTTCTACCTGTGGTACTCTCTTCCCAGTCTGCTTGCCACTCCCCCAGGAGGGTCTCTCTTATATCCTCCTTGGTGCTTACACCGTTAGTTGTTAATTCTATTACATTGTCTAACTGTCCTCTTTCAAGCCAATATCCAGCCAGACACCTAGGGTGACACACAACGCGTTTGTTGGTACAGTTTTGTAGGCCCCAGAAAGTCCCACGAGAATTTTCCTCTGAAGGCCTCTGAGTTTCCTTTTAGCTCTGTCCCCTCTCAGTTGTTGTGCCCACACTCCTGCTCCATATCCCCCTATGGACACAAGCAACACCTGATGGTATAGTCTAATCAGTTTTAAAGGCAGATGGAACTTACGCTGCCCTATACTGACTATCCCATTCATAATCCGCAAGACTCTCCCGCATACGTTGTCCATGTGAGCTAGGAAGCTACGCTTCTTGTCAATCGTCACCCCCAGGTATCTAACCATTTTGCTCCTTCTAATTATTTGTTCTGCTATCTTTACTATAGGACCTCTCTTAAGCACTCCCTTGAGCAGCATGTAGGTTGTCTTCACCGGCGCCATGCTGAGTCTTACTTTCCTACACCATTTATCCAAGTCACTCAATACCTTATTACTTTTTTCTTCCAGGTTCCTCCTCGAACTTTCCTCCACCACTATCAGCAAGTCGTCAGCAAAATCAAACACCCCCCCACTACAGGGAGTGCTTCAAACTTCAGCAACCCAGGCTCGAGACCAACATCCCAAAATATCGGACCACAGACCAATCCTTGTGGGCATTCTTTTGTTAATTTTTGCTTGTTTTTATTCCTGGGCAGCTCAGGTTTGCATACCTGTCCCTACAGTAGCCCTTAAGGCTTCTGTAGAGACTCCTCGGACAATTTAGTTGTCTTAATCTCTTCAATAAGGCTGGCCACCAAAGGTTATCAAATACACCTGAGATGTCCACAAATATTCCTATCAGATGTTTTGCCCTAGATTTTTCTACCAGGCTAACAACGTACATCAAGTTGGCCCGCCACTTTCTCCAAATGAATTGAAATTACTACAGTCCTTTGTGCTACGTTTGTGCTCATATGTG
>CABFWO010007576.1:0-23978 GCA_902155825.1 Timema genevievae | reverse complement strand
GATCCTGGCCATGTAGTCAAGTAAACAGGTCGTAAGGATCCTGGCCATGTAGTCAAGTAAATAGGTGTTAAGGATCCTGGCCCTGTAGTCAAGTAAACATTTCGTAAGGATAATGGCCATGTAATCAAGTAAAAAGGTCTCTAGAACCTGGCCCTGTAGTCAAGTAAATAGGTCTTAAACATCCTGGCCCTGCAGTCAATTAAATTTGTAATAATGATACTTGCCATGTAGTCAATGAAATAGGTCTTATGGGTCCTGGCCCTGTAGTAAATTAAACAGGTCTTAAGGATCCTAACCATGTGGTCAATTAAACATGTCTTAAGGATCCTGGCCATGTAGTCAAGTAAATAGTTTTTAAGTTTCCTGGACCTGTAGTCAAGTAAATATGTCTTAAGGATCCTGGCCCTGAAGTCAAGTAAACAGGTCTTAAGGATCTTGTCCCTGTAATCAAATAAATCAGTCTTAAGGATCCTGGCCCTGTATTCAATAAATTGGTCTTATGCATGCTGGTCCTACAGTCACGTAAACAGGCCTTATGGATCCTGGCCATGTAGGCAAGTAAAGAGGTCGTAAGGATTCTGGCCATGTAGTCAAGTAAATAGGTCTTAACGATGGTGGCCCTGTAATAAAGTAAATAGGACTTAAGGATCCAGGCCCTGTAGTCAAGTAAACAAGTCTTAAGCATCCTGGCCATGTAGTCAATTAAAGATGTCATAAGTACCCTGGCCATGTAGTCAAGTAAATAGGTCTTAAGGATCCTGGCCCCGTAGTCAAGTAAATAGTTCTTAAGGATCCTGGCCCTGTAGTCAAGTAAACAGGTCGTAAGGATCCTGGCCATGTAGTCAAGTAAACAGTTCATAAGTAACCTGGCCATGTAGTCAAGTAAATAAGTCTTAAGGATCCTGGCCCTGTAGTCAACTAAACAGGTCTTAAGTATCCTGGCCATGTAGTCAAGTAAACAGGTCGTAAGGATCATGGCCATGAAGTCAAATAAATATATATTAAGGATCCTGGCCCTGTAGTCAAGTAAATATGTATTAAGGATCCTGGTCTTGTAGTCACGTAAACAGGTCTAAAGGATTATGGCCATGCAGTCAAGTACACAGGTCGTAAGGATCCTGGCCATGTAGTCAAGTAAATAGGACTTTAGGATCTTGGCCCTATAGTCAAGTAAATAGGTCTTAAGGAACATGGCCCTGTAGTCAAGGAAATAGGTCTTAAAAATCTTGGCCCTATAGTCAAGTAAAACCGTCTTAAGGATCCTAGCCATGTAGTCAAGTAAATAGGTCTTAAGGATCCTGGCCCTGTAGTCAAGTAAACAGGTCTTAAGGATCCTAGCCATGTAGTCAAGTAAATAGGTCTTAAGCATCCTGGAACTGTAGTCAAGTAAAGAGGTCTTAGGAACCTGGCCCTGTAGTCAAATAAACAGGTCTTAACTATCCTGGCAATGTAGTCAAGAAAGCAGGACGTAAAGGTCCGAGCCATGTAGTCAAGTAAATAGGTCTTAATGATCCTGGCCTTGTAGTCAACTAAATAGGTCTTAAAGAGCCTGGACTTCTAGTCAAGCAAACAGGTCTCTATGATCATGGCCATGTAGTCAAGTAACAGGTCGTAAGGATCCTAAACCATGTAGTCAAGTAAATACGTCTTAAGGATCCTGGACCTGTATTCATGTAAACAGGTCTTAAGGATCCTGGCCATCTAGTCAAGTAAACAGTTCGTAAGGATCCTGGCCATGTAGTCATGTAAACAGGTCTTAAGGATCATTGCCCTGTAGTCAAGTAAAGATGTCTTAAGGATCTTGGCCCTGTAATCAAGTAAACTTGTCTTAAGGATCCTAGCCATGTAGTCAGGTAAACAGGTCGTAAGGATCCTGGCCATGTAGTCAAGTAAATTGGTCTTAAGTATCCTTGCCCTGTAGTCAAGTAAATAGGTCTAATTGGAATTGGCCCTGTAGTCAAGTAAAAAGGTTTTAAGCACCCTGGCCATGTAATCAAGTAAACAGTTCATAAGTATCCTGGCCATGTAGTCAAGTAAATATGTCTTAAGGATCCTGACACTGTAGTCAAGTAAATATGTTTTAAGGATCCTGGCTCTGTAGTCAATAAAACAGGTCTTAAGGATCCTGGCAATGTAGTCAATTAAATAGGACTTAAGGATCCTGGCCCTGTAGTCAATAAAATAAGTCTTAAGAATGCAGGCCCTGTAGTCAAGTAAATAGGTTTTAAGGAGCCTCGCCCTGTAGTCAAGTAAACAGGTCTTAGGGATCCTGGCCATATAGTCAAGTAAACATGTCTTAAGGATACTGACCATGTAGTCAAGTAAATAATTTTTAAGGATACTTGCCCTGTATTCAAGTAAATTGTTTTTAAGAATCCTTGCCCTGTAGTCAAGTAAACACGTCTTAAGGATCCTGGCCCAGTTGTCAAGTAAACAATTCTTAAGTATTCTGGCCATGTAGTCAAGTAAATAAGTCTTAAGGATCCTGGCCCTGTAATCAAGTAAATAGGTCTTAAGTATCCTGGCCCTGTAGTCAAGTAAACATGTATTAAGGATCCTGGCCATGTAGTCATGTAAACAGGCTGTGAGGATATTGGCCATGTAGTCAAGTAAATGGGTCTTAAGTATCCTGGCCCTGTAGTCAAGTAAATAGGTCTTTAGGATCCTGGTCCTGTAGTCAAGTAAATAGGTTTTACAGATCCTGGCCATGTAATCGACTAAACAGGTTTTAACGATCCTGGCCCTGTAGTCAATTAAACAGGTCTTAAGTATACTGGCCATTTAGTCAAATAATAGGTCGTGAGGATTATTGCTATGTAGTCAATTAAATAGGTCTTAAGGATTCTGGCCTTGTAGTCAAGTAAATAGTTCTTAAGTATATTGGCCCTGTAGTCAAGTAAACAGGTCTTAAGAATCTTAGCCCTGTAGTCAAGTAAATAGGTCTTAAGTATGTTGGCCATGTAGTCAAGTAAACAGTTCGTAAGGATCCTGGCCCTGAAGTCAAATAAATAGCTCTTTAGTATCCTGGACCTGAAGTCTAGTAAATATTTCCTAAGGATCCTGGCCCTGCTTTCTAGTAAACGGATCTTAAGGATTCTGGCCATGTAGTCAAATAAACATGTCGTTAAAATCCTGGCCATGTAGTCAAGTAAATAGCTTTTAATGATCCTGGCACTGTAGTCAAGTAAATATTTCTTTAGTATCCTGGCGTTGTAGTAACGTAAACATGTCTTAAGGAAACTTGACATGTAGTCAAGTAAACAGTTCGTAAGGATCCTGGTCAGGTAGTCAAGTAATTATATATTAAGGATCCTGACCCTGTAGTCAAGTAAACAGGTCTTAAGGAGCCTTGGCTTGTAGTCAAGTAAACAGGTTTTAGGGATCCTGGCCATGAAGTAAAGTAAACAGGTCATAAGGATCCTGGCCATGTAGTCAAGTAAATAGTTCTTAAGGATACTGGACCTATAGTCAAGTAAAGAGTTCGTAAGGATCATGGCCATGTAATCAAGTAAATAGGTCTTTAGGACCTGGCCCTGTAGTCAAGTAAATAGGTCTTAAAGATGCTTGCCCTGTAGTTAAGTAAACAGGTCGTAAAAATCCTGGCCCTGTAGTTATATAAACATTGCATAAGGATACTTGCCATGTAGTCAAGTAAATAGGTATTAAGGATCATGGCCCTGTAGTCAAGTAAACAGTTCATAAGGATCCTGGCCATGTAGTCAAGTAAACTGTTCATAAGTAAGCTGGCCATGTAGACAAGTAAATAGGTCTTAAGGATCCTGGCCCTGTTGTCAACTAAACAGGTCTTAAGGATCCTGGCCATGTAGACAAGTAAACTAGTCGTAAGGATCCAGGCCAAGTAGTCAAACAAATAGGTCTTAAGGATCCTGGCCCTGTAGTCAAGTAAATAGGTTTTAAGGAGCCTGGCCCTGTAGTCAAGTAAACAGGTCTTAGAGATCCTAGCCATGTAGTCAAGTAAACATGTCATAAGAATACTGACCATGTAGTCAAGGAAATAATTCTTAAGGATCCTTGCCCTGTATTCAAGTAAATATGTTTTAAGGATCTTTGCCCTGTAGTCAAGTAAACAGGTCTTAAGGATCCTGGCCCAGTTGTCAAGTAAACAGTTCTCAATTATCCTGGCCATGTAGTTAAGTAAATAAGTCTTAAGGATCCTAGCCCTGTAGTCAAGTAAATAGATCTTATGTATCCTGTCCCTGTAGTCAATTAAACAGGTATTAAGGATCCTGGACATGTAGTCAAGTAAACAGGACGTGAGGATATTTGGCATGTAGTCAAGTAAATATGTCTTAATTATCCTGGCCCTGTAGTCAAGTAAATAGGTCTTTAGGATCCTGGTCCAGTAGTCAAGTAAATAGGTTTTACAGATCCTGGCCATGTAGTCAAATAAACAGGTTTAAACGATCCTGGCCCTTTAGCCAATTAAAGAGGTCTTAAGAATACAGGCCATTTAGTCAATTAAATATGTCGTGAGGATCCTTGTTATTTAGTCAATTAAATAGGTCTTAAAGATTCTGGCCTTGTAGTCAAGTAAATAGTTCTTAAGTATATGGGCCCTGTAGTCAAGTAAACTGGTATTAAGGATCTTATCCCTGTAGTCAAGTAAATAGGTCTTAAGGATGTTGGCCATGTAGTCAAGTAAATCAGTCTTAAGGAGCCTGGCCCTGTATTTAAGTAAAAAGTTCTTAAGGATACTGGCCAATAAGTCAAGTAATATGTCATAAGGATCCGGGCCATGTAGTCAAGTAAATATTCCTTAAGGATCTTGGCCCTGTTGTCAAGTAAATAGGTCTTAAGAATCCTGGCCCTGTAGTCAAGTAAATAGGACATAAGTATCCTTGCCCTGTAGTCAAGTAAACAGGTCTTAATAATCCCGGCCATGTAGTCAATTAAACAGGTCGTAAGTATCCTGGCCATGTAGTCAAATAAAGAGGTTTTAAGGATCCTGACCCTGTAGTCAAGTAAATTGTTCTTAAGGATTCTTGCCCTGTAGTCAAGTATACAGGTCTTAGGATGCTGGCCATGTATTCAATTAAACAGGTCGTAAGGATCCTGGCCATGTAGTCAAATATAGAGATCTTAACGATCCTGACCATGTAGTCAAGTAAATAGGTCTTAAACATTCTGGCCCAATGGTCAAGTAAACAGGTCTTAAGGATCCTGGCCATATATTCAATTAAACAGGTCATAAGGATCTTGGCCATGAATTAAAGTAAATAGGTCTTAAGGTTCCTGGCCCTGTAATCAATAAATAGGCCTTAAGTATCCTGTCTCTGTAGTGAAGTAAACAGTTTGTAAGGTTCCTAGTCATGTAGTCAAGTAAATTGTTCGTAGTGATCATGGCCATGTAGTCAAGTAAACAGGTCATAAGTATCCTGGCCATGTAGTTAAGTAAATAGGTCATAAAGATCCTGACCCTGTACTCAAGTAAATAAGTCTTAAGGATCCTGGTCCTGTAGACAAGTAAACAGGTTTTAATGATCCTAGCCATGTAGTCAATTAAACAGGTCGTAAGTATCCTGACCATGTAGTCAAATAAAGAGGTCTTAAGGATCCTGACCCTGTAGTCAAGTAAATAGGTCTTAAGGATCCTGGCCCTGTAGTCAAGTAAACAGATCTTAAGGATCCTAGACATGTACTCAAGTAAAAAGGTCTTAAGGATCCTGGCCAATTAGTCAAGTAAATAGGTCTTAAGGATCCTGGCCCTGTATTCAAGTAAATAGGTCTTAATGATCTTGGCCCTGTAGTCAAGTAAACAGGTCTTACCGATCCTGGCCATGTAGTCAAGTAAATAGGTCGTAAGGATCGTGGCTATTTAGTCAATTAAATATGTCTTAAGTATTCTGGCCCTGTAGACATGTAAACAGGTCGTAATGATCCTGGCCCTGTAGTCAAGTAAACAGGTCTTATGGATCCTGGCCATGAAGTCAATTAAAAATGTCCTAAGGATCCTGGGCGTGTAGTCATGTAAACTGGTCCTAAGGATCATGGCCCTGTAGTCAAGGAAATAGGTCTTAAATATACTTGCCCTATAGTCAATTAAACATTTCTTAAGGAACCTGGCCATGTAGTCAAGTAAACAGGTCGTAAGGATCCTGGGCACGGATTCAAGTAAATATGTCTTAAGGATCCTGAACCTGTATTCAAGTAAATAGGTCTTAAGGAGTCTGGCCCTGTAGTCAAGTAAATATGTCTTAAGGATTCTTGCCCTGTAGTCAAGTAAACAGGTCGTAAGTATTCTGGCCCTGTAGTCAAGTAAAAAGTTCTTAAGGAACCTGGCCATGTAGTCAAGTAAACAGGTCGTAAGGATCCTTGCCATGTAGTCAAGTAAATAGGTCTTAAGGATCCTGGCCCAGTATTCAAGTAAATAGGTCTTAAGGAGCATGGCCCTGTATTAAAGTACACAGGTTATACAAATTCTGTCATGTAGTCAAATAAACATGTCGTAAGGATCCTGGCCATGTAGTCAAGTAGCAAGTCGTAAGTTTTCTGGCCATGTAGACATGTAAATAGATCTTAGTGATTATGGCCCTGTAGTAAAGTAAACAGGTCTTAAAAATACTGGCCCTTTAGTCAAGTAAAAAGGACTTAAGTATCCTGGCCATGTAGTCACGTAAACAGGTCTTAATTATCCTGGCCATGTTGTCAAGTAAACAGGTCCTAAGGATCCTGGCCATGTAGGCAAGTAAATAGGTCCTAATGATCCTGGACCTGTAGTCAAGTAAATAGGTACTTAATGATCCTGGCTGTGTAGACAAGTAAACAGGACTTAAGGATACTGTCCATGTAGTCAATTAAATAGGTCGTAAGGATCCTGGCCATGTAGTCAAGTAAATATGTCTTAAGGATCCTGGGCCTGTAGTCAATTAAACAGGTCGTAAGTATCCTGGCCCTGTAGTCAAGTAAAAAGTTCTTAAGGAACCTGGCCATGTAGTCAAGTAAACAGGTCGTAAGTATCCTGGCCATGTAGTCAAGTAAATAGGTCTTAAGGTAACTGGCCCAGTATTCAAGTAAATAGGTCTTAAGGATCCTGGCCCTGTAGTCAATTAAACAGGTTTAGGGATCCTGGCCATGTAGTCAAGTAAACATTTCATAAGGATCCTGGCCATGTAATCAAGTAAATAAGTCTTAAGGATACTGGCCCTGTATTTAAGTAAATCAGTTTTAAGGATCCTGGACATGTAATTAAGTAAACAGGTCTTAAAGATCCTTGCCCTGTTGTCAAGTAAACAATTCATTAGGATCCTGGCCCTGTAGTCAAGTAAATAGGTCTTAAGGATCCTGGCACTGTAGTCAAGTAAATAGGTCTTAAGGATCCTGGCCCTTTAGTCAAATAAACAGGTCTTAATATATTGGCCATGTAGTCAAGTAAATAGATCTTAAGGATACTTGTCCTGTAGTCAAGTAATTAGGTCTTAAGGATCTTGGCCCTGTAGTCACGTAAACAAGTCTTAAGGATACTGGCCATGTAGTCAAGTAAACAGGTCGTAAGTATCCTGGCCATGTAGTCAAGTAAATAGGTCTTAAGGGTCCTGGCTCTGTAGTCAAGTAAATAGGTCTTAAGGAACCTGGCCCTGTATTAAAGTACACAGGTTATAAAAATCCTGTCATGTAGTCAAATAAACAGGTCGTAAGGATCCTGGCCATGTAGTCAAGTAGCAAGTCGTAAGTTTTCTGGCCATGTAGTCAAGTAAATAGGTCTTAAGTATCCCGGCCCTGTAGTGAAGTAAATAGGTCTTAAGGATCCTAGCCCTGTAGTCAATAAAACAGGTCTTGAGGATCTGAGCACTGTAGTCAAGCAAACAGGTCTTAGGGATCCTGGTCATGTAGTTAAGTTAATATGTCGTAAGGATTCTGGCCATATAGTCAAGTAAATAGGTCTTAAGGATCCTGGTCCTGTAGTCAAGTAAATAGAACTTAAGGATCTTGGCTCTGTAGTCAAGTAAACAGGTCTTTAGTATCATGGCCATGTAGTCAAGTAAACAAGTCACAAGAGTCCTGGACATGTAGTCAAGTAAATAATCTTAAGGATCTTGGCTGTGTAGTCAATAAATAGGTCTTTAGGATCCTGGCCCTGTAGTCAATTAAACAGGTCTTAAGGATCCTGGCTATGTATTCAAGTAAAATGGTCTTAAAGATCCTGGCCATGTAGTCAAGTAAATAGGTCGTAAGAATTCTGGCCATGTAGTCAAATAAATATATATTAAGTATCCTGACCCTTTAGTCAAGTAAAAAGGTCTTAAGTATCCTAGTCCTGTAGTCATGTAAATAAGTCTTAATGATCCTGGCCCTGTAGTCAAGTAAATAAGTTTTAAGGATCTTGGCCCTCTAGTCAATTAAACAGGTCTTAGGGATCCTGGCCATGTAATCAAGTAAACAGTTCGTAAGGATCGTGGCCACGTAGTTATGTAAACTATACATAAGTATCCTGGCCATGTAATTAAGTAAATAGGTCTTAAGGATGCTGGCCCTATAGTCAAATAAATTTTTCTTAAGTATCCTGACCCAGTAGTCAAGTAAACTGGTCTTAAGGATCCTGGCTATGAAGACAATAAACTGGTTTTAGGGATCCTGACCATGTAGTCAAATAAACAGTTCGGAAGGATCCTGGCCATGTAGTAAAGTAAACAGGTCGTAAGGATCATGGCCATGTAGTCAAGTAAATAGGACATAAGGATTCTTACCCTGTAGTCAAATATACAGGTCTTAAGGATCCTGGCATGTAGTCAATTAAACAGGTCGTAACAATCCTGGCCATGTAGTCAAATAAAGAGGTCTTAAGGATACTGACCCTGTAGTCAAGTAAATAGGTCTTAAGGATCCTGGCCCTGTAGTCAAGTAAATAGGACATAAGGATTCTTACCCTGTAGTCAAATAACCAAGTCTTAAGGATGCTGGCCATGTAGTCAATTAAACAGGTCGTAAGGATCCTGGCCATTTAGTCAAATAAAGAGGTCTTAAGGATACTGACCCTGTAGTCAAATAAATAGGTCTTAAGCATCCTGGCCCTGTGATCAAGTAAACAGGTGTTAAGGAACCTGGCCATATAGTCAAGTAAACATGTCATAAGGATTTTGGCCATGAATTAAAGTAAATAGGTCTTAAGGTTCCTGGCCCTGTAATCAATAAATAGGCCTTAAGTATCCTGGCTCTGTAGTCAAGTAAACAAGTCGTAAGGATCCTGGTCATGTAGTCAAGTAAATGGTTCATAGGGATCATGGCCATGTAGTCAAGTAAACAGGTCATAAGTATCCTGGCCATGTAGTTAAGTAAATAGGTCTTAAGGAGTCTGGCCCTGTAGTCAAGTAAATAGGATTTAAGGATCCTGGTACTGTAGTCATGTAAACAGGTCTTAAGGTTCCTGGCCATGTAGTAAAGTAAACAGGTCGTAAGGATCCTAGCCATGTAGTCAAGTAAATAAGTCTTAAATATCCTGGCCCTCTAGTAAAGTAAATATATTATAGGATCATGGCCCTGTATTCAAGTAAACAGGATTTAAGAATCCTGGCTCTTTAATCAAGTAAAAAGGTCTTAAGTATCCTGGCAATGTAGTCATGTAAACAGGTCGCAAAATCCTTGCCATGTAGTCAAGTAAAAAGGTCTTAAGTATCTTGGCCCTATAGTCAAGTAAATAGGTCTTAAGGATCCTGGCCATGTAGTCAAGTAAAGATGTCATAAGGATCCTGGCAATGTATTCAATCAAACAGGTCTTAAGGATCCTGACCCTGTATTCAAGTAAATAGGTCTTAAGGAGTCTTGCCCTGTAATCAAGTAAATAGGACTTAAGGATCCTGGTTCTGTAGTCATGTAAACAGTTCTTAAGAATCCTGGCCATGTAGTCAAGTAAACAGGTCGTAAGGATCCTAGCTATGTAGTCAAGTAAATAAATCTTAAGTATCCTGGCACTCTAATAAAGTAAATATGTCTTAAGGATCATGGCCCTGTAGTCAAGTAAACAGAACTTAAGAATCCTGGCCCTTTAATCAAGTAAAAAGTTCTTAAGGATCCTGGCCAAATAGTCACGTAAACAGGTCTTAAGTATCCTGTCCATGTTGTCAAGTAAACAGGTCCTAAGCTTCCTGGCCATTTAGGCAAGTAAATAGGTCTAAAGGACCCTGGCGCTGTAGTCAAGTAAATAGGTCTTAATAATCCTGGCCGTGTAGACTAGTAAACAGGTCTTAAGGATCCTGGCCATATAGTCAAGTAATAGGTCGTAAGAATACTGGGCATGTAGTCAATTAAATATATCTTAAGTTTCCTGGCCCTGTAAACAAGTAAACAGTTCGTAAGTATCCTGGCCCTGTTGTCAAGTAAACAGTTCATAAGGAACCTGGCCATGTAGTCAAGTAAACAGGTCGTAAGTATCCTGACCATGTAGTCAAGTATATAGGTCTTAAGGATCCTGGCCCTGTATTCAAGTAAATTGGTCTTAAGGAGCCTGGCCCTGTATTCAAGTAAACATGTCTTAAGGATCCTGTCTTGTAGTCAAGTAAACATGTCGTAAGGATCCTGGCTATGTAGTAAAGTAAAATTTTTAAGTATCCTGGCCCTGTAGTCAAGTATATAAGTCATAAGAATCCTGGCCCTGTAGTCAATTAAACAGGTCTTAATGATCTTGGCCATTTAGTCAATTAAACAGGTCTTGAGGATCCTGGCTTTGTAACCAAGTAATTACATATACTAATGACCCTGGCCTTGTAGTCAAGTAAATAAATCTTAAGTATCCTGCCCCTGTAGTCAATTAAACCGGTTTTAAAGATTCTGGCCATGTATTAGAGTAAACGTGTCGTATTGATCCTGGCCACGTTGTCAAGTAAATAGGAATTAAGGATCCTTGCCATGTAGTCAAGTAAACATGTCGTAAGGATCATGGCCATGTAGTCAAGTAAATAGGTCTTAAGGATCCTAGCCCTGTAGTCAAGTAAACAGGTCTTAAGTATCCTTGCCATGTAGTCAAGTAAACAGGTCTTAAGAATCCTGGCCATGTAGTCAAGTAAACAGGTCGTAAGTATCCTGGCCATATAATCAAGTAAATAGGTCATAAAGATCCTGGCCCTGTAGTCAACTAAATAGGTCTTAAGGATCCTGTCCCTGTAGTCATGTAAACAGATCTAATGTATCCTAGCCATTTAGTCAAGTAAACAGGTTGTAAGGATCCTGGCCATGTAGTCAAATAAAAAGGTCTTAAGGATCCACACCCTGTAGATAAGTAAATATGTCTTAAGAATCCTGGCCCTGTAGTCAAGTAAACAGGTTTTAAGGATCCTGGCCATGTAGTCAAGTAAACAGGTCGGAATAATCGTGGCCATGTAGTCAAGTAAATAGGTCTTAAGGATTCTTGCCCTGTAGTCAAGTAAACAGGTCTTAAGGATCCTAGCCATGTACTCAAGTATATAGGTCTTAAGGATCCTGGCCCTGTAGTCAAGTAAATAAGACATAAGTATTCTTGCACTGTAGTGAAGTAAACAGGTCTTAATGATTCTGGCCATGTAGTCAATTAAACAGGTCGTAAGTATCCTGGCCAAGTAGTCAAATAAAGAAGTTTTAAGGATCCTGACCCTGTAGTCAAGTAAATAGGTCTTAAGGATCCTGTCCCTTTAGTCAAATAAATAAGTCTTAATATTCTGGCCATGTAGTCAAGTAAATAATTCTTAATGATCCTTGTCCTGTAGTCTTATTAAATAGGTCATAAGGATCCTGTCCCTGTTGTAACGTAAACAGGTCTTAAGGATACTGGCCATTTAGTCAAGTAAACAGGTCGTAAGGATCCTGGCAATGTAGTCAAGTAAATAGGTCTTAAGGGTCCTGGCCCTGTAGTCAAGTAAATAGGTCTTAAGGAACCTGACCCTGTATTAAAGTACACAGGTTATAAGAATCCTGTCTTGTAGTCAAAGAAACAGGTCGTAAGGAACCTGGCAATGTAGTCAAGTAGCAAGTCATAAGTTTTCTGGCCATGTAGTCAAGTAAAGAGGTCTTAAGTGTCCCGGCCATGTAGCTAAGTAAATAGGTCTTAAGGATCCTAGCCCTTTAGTCAAGAAAACAGGTCTTATGGATCTGAGCCCTGTAGTCAAGCAAACAGGTCTTAAGTTACCTGGCCATGTAGTTAAGTTAACATGTCGTAAGGATCCTGGCCTTATAGTCAAGTAAATAGGTCTTAAGGATCCTGGCTCTGTAATCAAGTAAATAGATCTTAATGTTCTTGGTTCTGTAGTCAAGTAAACAGGTCTTTAGTATCATGGCCATGTAGTCAAGTAAACAAGTCACAAGAATCCTGGACATGTAGTCAAGTAAATAGGTCTTAAGGATCTTGGCTGTGTAGTCAATAAATAGGTCTTAAGGATCCTGGCCCTGTAGTCAATTTTACAGGTCTTAAGATTCCTGGCCATGTAGTCAAGTAAAATGGTCTTAAAGATCCTGGCAATGTAGTCAAGTAAATAAGTCGAAAGGATTCTGGCCATGCAGTCAAATAAATATATATTAAGGATCCTGGTCCTTTAGTCACTAAATAGGTCTTAAGTATCCTAGTCCTGTAGTCATGTAAACAGGTCTTAAGGAACCTGGCCATGTAGTCAAGTAAACAAGTCACAAGAATCCTGGACATGTAGTCAAGTAAATAGGTCTTAAGGATCTTGGCTTTGTAGTCAATAAATAGGTCTTAAGGATCCTGGCCCTGTAGTCAATTAAACAGGTCTTAAGGATCCTGGCCATGTAGTCAAGTAAAATGGTCTTAAAGATCCTGGCCATGTAGTCAAGTAAATAGGTCGTAAGGATTCTGGCCATGTAGTCAAATAAATATATATAAAGGATCCTGGTCCTTTAGTCAAGTAAATAGGTCTTAAGTATCCTAGTCCTGTAGTCATGTAAACAGGTCTTAAGGAACCTAGCCATGTAGTCAAGTAAACTGGTCGTAAGGATCCTTGCCATGTAGTCAAGTAAATAGGTCTTAAGGAACCTTCCCCTGTAGTCATGTAAATAGGTTTAAGGATACTGGCCAAAAATTCAAGTAAACAGGTCGTAAGGATCCTGGCCATGTATTCAAGTAAACAGGTCTTATGTATCCTAGCCATGTAGTCATGTAAATAATTCTAAATGATCATGGCCCTATAGTCAAGTAAATAAGTCTTAAGGATCCTGGCCCTGTAGTCAATTAAACAGGTCTTAGGGATCCTGGCCATGTAATCAAGTAAACAGTTCGTAAGGATCCTGGCCATGTAGTCATTTAAAAAGGTCTTAATAATCTTGGTCCTGGATTCAAGTAAAAATGTTTTCAGGATCGTGGCCACGTAGTTATGCAAACTATACATAAGTATCCTGGCCATGTAATCAAGTAAATAGGTCTTAAGAATGCTGGCCCTGTAGTCAAGTAAATATGTCTTAAGTATCCTGACCCTGTAGTCAAGTAAACTGGTCTTAAGTATTCTGGCCATGTAGTCAAGTAAACAGGTATCAAGGATCCTGGCCATGTAGTTTAATAAATATGTCTTAAGGACCCTAGACCTGTAGTCAATTAAAAGGGTCTTAAGGATCCTGGCCATGTATTCAATTAAACAGATCATAATGATACTGGCCGTGTAGTCATGTAAACAAGTCTCAAGAATCATGGCCATGTAGTGAAATAAATAGGTATAATTGATCCTGTCCCTATTGTCAAGTAAATAGGTCTTAAGGATCCTGGCCCAATAGTCAAGTAAACAGGTCTTAAGGATCCTGGACATGTAGTCAAGTAAACAGGTCTTAAAGATCCTGGCCGTGTAGTCAAGTAAATAGGTCGTAAGGATCCTGGCCAGTTAGTCAAATAAATATATATTAAGGATCCTGGCCCGTTAGTCAAGTAAATAGGTCTTAAGGATCATGGCCCTGTAGTCATTTAAACAGGTCTTGATAATCCTGGCCATGTATTCAAGTAAACAGGTCCTAAGGATCCTAGCCATGTAAATAAGTAAACAGGTCATAATGATGCTTGCCATATAGTCAAGTAAATAGGCCTTAAGGATCCAGGCTCTGTAGTCAAGTTAACAGGTCTTAAAGATCCTGGCCATGTAGTCAAGTAAACAGGTCCTAAGTATCCTGGCCGTGTAGTCATGTAAACAGGTCTAAAGTATCATGGCCCTGTAGTCAAGGAAATAGGTCTTAATGATCCTGGCCCTGTAGTAAAGTAAACAGGTCTTAAGGATCCTGTTCATGTACTCAATTAAACAGGTCGTAAGGATCCTAGCCATGTAGTCAGGTAAATATGTCTTAACGATCCTGGCCCTCTAGTAAAGTAAATAGGTCTTAATAAGCCTTGCCCTGTAATCAATTAAACGGGTTTTAGGGATCTTGGCCATTTAGTCAAGTAAACATGTCATAAGGTTCCAGGACATGTATTCAAGTTAATCGGTCTTAAGGACCCTGGCCCTGTATTCAAGTTAATAGGTCTTAAGGTTCCTGGCTCTGTAGTCAAGTAAAAAGGTCTTAAGGATTCTGGCCCTGTTGTCAAGTAAACAAGTCTTAAGGATCCTGTTCTTGTAGTCAAGTAAATAGATCTTAAGGATACTGTCCCTGTAGTAAAGTAAAAGTTGTTAAGGAACCTTGCCATGTAGTCAAGTAAACAGGTCATAAATAATCCTGGCTATGTAGTCAAGTAAATAGGTCTTAAGGATGCTGTCCTTGTAGTAAAGTAAATAGGTCGTAAGGATCCTGGTTCTGTAGTCAAGTAAATAGTTCTTAAGTATCCTGGCCCTGTAGTCATTTAAACAGGTCGTAAGGATACTGTCCATGTAGTCTAGTAAAAAGCTCTAAAGGAAGCTGGCCCTGTAGTCAAGTATATAGGTTTTAAGGTTCCTGGCTCTGTAGTCAAGTATACAGGTATTAAGGATGTTGGACATGTAATCAAGTAAATAGGTCGTAAGGATCCTGGACATGTAGTCAAATAAAGAGTTCTTAAGGATCCTGGCCCTGTAGTTAAGTAAATAGGTCTTACAGATCCTGGCCCTGTAGTCAAGTAAACAGGTTTTAAGGATCCTGGTCCTGTATTCAAGTAAACAGGTCTTAAGGATCCTGGCCCTGTAGTCAAGTAAACAGGTCCAAAGGATTCTGGCTATGTGGTCAAGTAAACAGTTCTTAAGTATCCTGGCCATGCAGTCATATAAACAGGTCGTAGAATCCTGGCCATGTAGTCAAGTAAATAGGTCTTAAGGATCCTGGCAAGGAGCTCAAATAAACAGGTCTTAAGGATACTGGCCATGTAGTCAAGTATACAGTTCGTAAAGATCCTGGCCATGTAGTCAAGTAAATAAATCTTAAGGACCCTTGCCCAGTAATCAAGTATATAGGTCTTAAGGATCCTGGCTTAGTAGTCAAGTAAACAGTTCTTAAGGATCCTGGCCAAGTAGTCAAGTAAACAGTTCGTAAGGATCCTTGCCATGTAGTAAAGTAAATAGGTCTTAAGGACCATTGCCCTGTAATCAAGTATATAGGTCTTAAGGATCCTGGCCCTGTAGTCAAGTAAACAGGTCTTAAGGATCCTGGCCATGTAGTCAAGTAAATATGTCTTAAGGATCCTGGCCATGTAGTCAAGTAAAAAGTTCTTAAGGATCCTGGCCATGTATTCAAGTTAACAGGTCGTAAGCATCCTGGCCATGTAGTCAAGTAAATAGGTCTTAAAGATCCTGACCATGTAGTCAAGTAAACAGCTCTTAAGTATCCTGGCCATGAAGTCAAGTAAACAGTTAGTAAGGATCCTTGCCCTGTAATCAAATAAATAGGTCTGAAGGATCCTGGCCCTGTAATCAATTAAATAGGTCTAAAGATACTGGCACTGTAGTCAAGTAAACAGGTCTTAAGGATCCAGGCCATGTAGTCAATTACCAGGTCTTAAGGATCCTGGCCATATAGTCAAGTAAATATTTCGTAAGGATCCTGGAATTGTAGTCAAGTAAATAAGTCTTAAGGATCCTGGCTCTGTAGTAAAGTAAACAGTTCTTAAGGTTCATGGCCATGTAGTCAAATAAACAGGTCGTAAGTATCCTGGCCATATTTTCAAATAAATAGTTCTTTAGGATACTGTTCCTGTAGTCAAGTAAATACGTCTTAAGGATCCTGGCCATGTAGTCAAGTAAACAGGTCTTAAGGATCCTAGCCATGTAATTAAGTAAACAAGTCGTAAGGATACTGGCCATCTAGTCAAGTAAATAGGTTTTAAAGATCCTGACTCTGTAGTCAAGTAAAGAGGTCTTAAAGATCATGGCCCTGTAGTCAAGTAAACAGGTCATAGAGTCACGTGAACAGGTCGTAAGGATCCTGGCCCTCTAGTCAAGTAAATAGGTCTTAAGGATCCCGGTCCTGTAGTCAAGTAAACAGGTCGTAAGGATCCTGTCCATGTAGTCAAGTAAACAGCTCGAAAGGATCCTAGCCATGTAGACAAGTAAATAGCTCTTAAGGATACTGGCCATGTAGTCAAGTAAACAGGTTGTAAGGATCCTTGCCATGTATTCAAGTAAATAGGTTTTAAGGATCCTGGACCTCAAATCATGTAAACAGGTCTTAGGATCCTGGCCCTGTAGTCAAGTAATCAATTCTTAAGTATCCTGGCCATTGTGTCAATTAAACATGTCGTAAGAATCATGTCCTTGTAGTCAAGTAAACATGTCGTAAAGATCCTGGTAATGTAGTCAAGTAAATAGGTCTTAAGGATCCTAGCCTTCTATACAATTAAATAGATCTTAAGGATCCTGGTCCTGTAGTCAAGTAAACAGATCTTAAGGATCCAGGCCATGTAGTCATATAAATAAGTCGTAGGATCCTGGCCATGTAGTCAAGTAAATAATTCTTTAGAATCTTGTCCCAGTAGTCAAGTAAATATATTTTAAGTATCCTGGCTATTTAGTCAAGTAAACAGGTCTTAAGTATCCTGGCCATGTAGTCAATTAAAAAAATCTTAATAATCCTGGCCATGTAGTCAAGTAAATAGTTCTTAAGGATCCTGGCCCTGTAGTCAAGTAAATTGGTCTTAAGAATTCTGGCCCTGTAGTCAAGTAAACAGGTCCTAAGGATCCTGGGCTTGTAGTCAAGTAAACAGGTCTTAAGGATCCTGGCCATGTAGTCAAGTAAATAGGTCTTAAATTTCCTGGCCCTCTAGTCAAGTAAAGAGGTCTTAATGATCCTGGTACCTGTAATCAAGTAAACAGGTCAAAGGATCCTGGCCATTTAGTCAAGAAAACAGGTCTTAAGGATCCTGGCAATGAAGTCAAGTAAATTGGTCTTAAGTATTATGGCCCTGTAGTCAAGTAAATATATCTTAAGTATCCTGGCCCTGTAGTCAATTAAACAGGTTTTAAAGACACTGGCCACGTAGTAAATTAAACAGGTCGTAAGGATCATAGCCATGTAGCCAAGTAAATAGGTCTTAGGGATCCTGACCATGTAGTCAAGTAAATAGGTCTAAAGAATCCTGGTCCTGTACTGAAGTAAACAAGTCTTAAGTATCCTGGCCATGTAATCAAGTAAACAGGTCGTAAGTATCCTGGCCATTTATTCAAGTAAATATTTCTTTAGGATCCTGGACCAGTAGTCAAGTAAATACGTCTTAAGGATCCAGCCATGTAGTCAAGTAATCAGGTCTTAAAGATCCTGGCCATGTAATCAAGTAAACAGTTCGTAAGGATCCTCGCCATGTAGTCAAGTAAATAGGACTTAAAGATCCTGAATCTGTAGTCAAGTAAATAGGTCATAGGAATCCTGGCCCTGTAGTTAAGTAATCAGGTCTAATGGATCCTGGCCATGTAGTAAAGTAAACAGGTCATATGGATCCTGGCCATGTCATTTAAGTAAATAGGACTTAGGATCCTTGCCCTGTAGTCAAGTAAATAGGACTTATTGATCTTGGCCCTGTAGTCAAGTAAATAGGTTTTAAGGATCCTGAACCTGTAGTCAAGTAAACAGGTCTTAAGGATCCTGGATTTGCAATCAAGTAAACAGGTCGTAAGGATCCTGGCCATGTAGTCAATTAAATAGGTCTTAAGGATCCTGGCCCTGTAGTAAAGTAAATAAGTCTTAATGATTCTGGCCCTGTAGTCAAGTAAATAAGTCTTAAGGATCTTGGCCCTGTAGTCAATTAAACAGTTCGTAAGGATCTAGGCCATGTAGTCAGGTAAATAGATATAATGATACTTGCCCTGTTGTGAAGTAAATATATCTTAAGTATCCTGACCATGTTGTCAATAAATAGGTCTAAAGGATCCTGGTCATATAGTCAAGTAAATAAGTATTAAGGATCCTAGCCCTGTAGTCAAGTAAATATGTCTTAATTATCCTGGCCCTGAATTCAAGTAAACAGGTCTTAAGGATACTGGCCATGTAGTCAATTAAAAAGGTCGTAAGGATCCTAGCCATGTAGTCAATTAAATAGGTCTTAAGGATCCTGGCCCTGTAATCAATTAAATTGGTCTTAAGGATCCTGGCCCTGTAGTCAAGTAAAAAGGTCTTAAGGATCCTGGCATTGTAGTCAAGTTAACATGTCGTAAGGATCTTGGCCATGTAGTCTAGTAAATGGGTTTTAAGTATCCTGGCCCTCTAGTCAAGTAAATAGGTCTTAAGGATCCTTGCCCTTAAGTCAAGTAAACAGGTCTTAACGATCTTGGCCATGTAGTCAATTAAACATGTCGTAAGGATCCTGGCCATGTTGTCAAGTAAATAGAACTTATGAATCCTGGCCCTGTAGTCAAGTAAATAGGTGTTAATGTACCTGACCCTGTAGTCAAGTAAATAGGTCTAAACAATACTGGCCATGTAGTCAAGTAAACAGGTCTTAAGGATCCTGACCCTGTAGTCAAGTAAACAGGTCTTAGGGATCCTGGCCATGTAGTCAAGTAAACAGTTCGTAATGATCCTGGCCGTGTAGTCAAGTAAATAGGTCTTAATAATTCTAACCATGTAGTAAAGTAAATAGGTCTTAGGGATCCTGGACATGTAGGCAAGTAAATAAGACTTATGGATCCTGGCCTTGTATTAAAGTAAACAGGTCTTAAGGATACTGGCCCTGTAGTCAAGTAAACAGATCTAAAGTATTCTTGTTATGTTGTCAAGTAAACATGTCGTAAGGATCCTAACAATGAAATCAATTAAATAGGTCTTAAGGATTCTGGCACTGTAGTCAAGTAAATATAGATTAAGGATCCTTGGCCTGTAATCAAATAAATATATCTTAAGTTTCCTGGCCATGAAGTCTAGTAAACAGGTCGTAATGATTAAGGCCATGTAGTCAAGTAAATAGGTCTTAAGGATTCTGGCCCTGTAGTCAACTTAATAAGTATTAAAGGTCTTGGACCTGTATTCAAGTAAACATATCTTAAGGATCCTGGCCATGTAGTCAATTAAATAGGTATTAAGGATCCTGGCCCTGTAGTCAAGTAAATAGATCTTAAAGACGCTGGCCCTGTAGTCAAGTAAACAGGTCGTAAGAATATTTGCTATGTAGTCAAGTAAATAGTTTTTAAGTATCCTGGCCCTTTAGTCAAGTAAATAGGTCCTAAAGCTCCTGGCCCTGTAGTCAAGTAAAAAGGTCTTAAGGATCCTGGCAATGTAGTCAAAGAAACAGGTCGTAAGGATCCTGGCCATGTAGTCCAGTAAATAGGTCTTAAGGATCCTTACACTATAGTCAAGTAAATAGGTCTTAATGATCCTGGCCCTGTAGTCAAGTAAAGTGGTCTTAAGTATCCTGGCCGTGTAGTCAAGTATACAGGTCGTAAGGATCCTGGCCATGTAGTCAAGTAAATAAGTCTTAAGTATTCTGGCCCATAGTCAATTAAACAGGTCTTAAGTATCCTGGCCATGTAGTCAAGTAAACAGGTCGTAAGGATCCTGGCCATGTATTCATGTAATTAGGTTTTAATGATCCTGGCCCTGTAGTCAAGTAAATATGTCCTAAGGATTCTAGCCAGGTAGTCAAGTAAACAACTCTTAAGAATCCTGGCCATATAGTCAAATGAACAGGTCTTAAGGATCCTGGCCCTGTAGTCAAGTAAATAGGTCTTAAATATTCTGGCCCTGTATTCAAGTAAATAGGTCTTTAGGATCCTGGCCCTTTAGTCTAGTAAACAGGTCTTACGGATCCTGTCCCTGTAGTCAAGTAAACAAGTCTTAAGGATCCTGGCCATGTAGTCAACTAAACAGCTCATAATTATTTTGTTCATTATTCAAGTAAACAGGTCGTAAGAATACTGGCCATGTAGTCAAGTAAACAGGTCATAAGGATCCTGGCCCTGTATTCAAGTAAACATGTCTTAAGGATCCTAGCCATGTATTCAAGTAAATAGTTCTTAATAATCCTAACCCTGTAGTCAAGTAAACACGTCTTAAGGATCCTGGCAATGTATTCAAATAAACGGGTCGTAAGGATCCTGGCCATGTAGACAAGATTTTAGGTCTTAATAATCCTGGCCCTGTAGTCACGTAAATAGGTCTTAAGGATCCTGGCCCTGTAGTCAAGTAAACAGGTCTTAAGGATCCTGGCCATGTAGTCAAGTAAACATGTCGCAAGGATCCTGACCATGTAGTCAATCAAATAGTTTTTAAGGATCTTGCACTGTAATCAAGTAAATAGGTCTTAAGGATCCTGGCACTGTAGTCGATTAAACAGGTCTTAAGGATCCTGGCCATGAAGTCAAGTAAACAGGTCGTAGGGATCCTGGCCATGTAGACAAGTAAATGGGTATTAAGCATCCTGTCCTTGTAGTCAAAAAATAGGTCTTAAGGTTCCTGGCCCTGTAGTCAAGTAAACATGTCTTAAGGCTCCTGGCCATGTAGTCAAGTAAAGAGGTCATAAGAATCCTGACCATTATTCAAGTAAATCGGTCCTAAAATCATGGCCCTGTAGTCAAGTAAATAGGTTTTAAGGATCCTGGCCCTTTAGTCAATTAAACAGGTCTTAAGGATCCTGGCCATGAAGTAAAGTAAAAAGGCCGAATAGATCCTGGACATGTAGTTAAGTAAATAGGTCTTAAGTATCCTGGCCTTGTAGTCAATTAAATAAGTCTTAGGGATCCTAGCCCTGTAATCAAGTAAACAGGTCTTAAGGAACCTGGCCATTTAGTCAAGTAAACAGGTTGGAAGGATTCTAGCCATGTAGTCAAGTAAAGAGGTGTTAAGGATCCTGGCCCTGTAGTCATGTAAATAGGTCTTAATGATCCTGGCCCTGTAGTCAATAAACAGTTCTTAAGAATCCTGGCAATGTACTCAAATAAACATGTCGCAAGGATCTTGGCCATGTAGTCCAGTAAATAGGTCTTAAAGATCCTTGCCCTTTAGTCAAGTAAACAGGTCTTAAGGATAATAGCCATGTAGTCAAGTAAACAGTTCGTAAGGATCCTGGTCATGTATTCAAGTAAATATGTCTTAATGAACCTGGCCCTCTAGTCAAGTAAATATGTTTTAAGGATCCTGGCCCTCTAGTCAATTAAATAGCTCTTAAGGATATTTACCCTGTTGTCAAATAAAAAGGTCTTATGTATCCTGGCCATGTAGTCAAGTAAAATGTTAGTTAGGACCCGGGCCATATAGTCAAGTAAATAGGTCTTAAAGATCCTGTACCTGTTGTCAAGTAAATAGGTCTTAATGATCCTGGCCCTATAGTTAAGTAAACCGGTCTTAAGGATTCTGGCCATATAGTCAAGTAAACAGGTCGTAAGGATACTTGCCATGTAGTCAAGTAAATAGGTTTTAAATATCCTGGCCCTTTATTCAAGTAAAAAGTACATAAGGATCCTGGCCCTGTAGTCAATTAAAAAGGTCTTAAGGATCCTGGCAATGTAGTCAAAGAAACAGGTCGTAAGGATTTGGCCATGTAGTCCGGTAAATAGGTCTTAACGATCCTTACCCTATAGTCAAGTAAACAGGTCTTAAGGAACATGGCCATTTATTCAAGTAAACCGGTTTGAAGGATTCTAGCCATGTAGTCAAGTAAAGATGTGTTAAGGATCCTGGCCCTGTTGTCAAGTAAATAGGTTTTAAGGATCCTTGACCTGTAGTCATTAAACAGGTCTTAAGTATCCTGGCCATGTAGTCAAGTAAACAGGTCGTAAGGATACTGGCCATGTTGACAAGTAAATAGATCTTAAATATCCTGGCCCTGTAGTCAAGTAAATAGGTCTTAAGTATCCTGGGCATTTAGTCAAGTAAACAGGTCTTAAGGATTCTGGCCATGTAGTCAAGTAAACAGGACGCAAGTATCCTGGCCATGTAGTCCAGTAAATAGGTCTTAAGGATCCTTGCCCTGTAGTCAAGTAAACATGTCTTAATGATCCTGGCCATGTAGTCAATTAAACAGTTCGTAAGGATCCTAGTCATGTAGTCAAGTAAATATGTCTTAAGTATCCTGGCCCTCTAGTCAAGTAAATAGATCTTAAGAATCCTAACCCTGTAGTCAAGTAAACAGGTCTTAAGGATCCTGGCAATGTATTCAACTAAACAGGTCGTAAGGATCCTGGCCATGTAGTCAAGATAATATGTCTTAATAATTCTGGCCCTGTAGTCACGTAAATAGGTTTAAGGATCCTGGCCCTGTAGTCATGTAAACAGGTCTTATGGATACTGGCCATGTAGTCAAGTAAACAGGACGTAAGGATCCTGGTCATGTAGTCAAGTAAATAGGTCTTAAGGATCCTGGCTCTCAAGTCAAGTAAACAGGTCTTAAAAATCTGACCATGTAGTCAAGTAAACAGGTCGTAAAGATCCTGGCCATTTAGTCAAATATTTAGCTCTTAAAGATACTGTCCCTGTAGTCAAGTAAATAGGACTTAATGATTCTGGCCCTGTAGTCAAGTAAATAGGTCTTAATGATCCTGGCCCTGTAGTCAAGTAAACAGATCGTAAGGGTCCTGGCCATGTAGTCAAGTAAATAGGTGTTAAGGATCCTGTCCATTTATTCAAGTAAACATGTCTTAAGGATCCTGGCCATGTAGTCAAGTAAACTTGTCGTAAGGATCCTGGCCATGTAGTCAAGTAAATAGATCTTATGGCTCCTAGCCCTGTAGTCAAGTAAAAAGGTCTTAAGCATCCTGTTCCTATAGTCAAGTAAATAGGTCTTAATGATCCGGGCCCTGTAGTCAAGTAAATAGGTCTTAAGAATCCAGGCCCTGTAGTAAAGTAAATCGGTCTTAAGGATCCTGGCCCTGTAGTCAAGTAAACAAGTCGTAAGAATCATGGTCATGTAGTCAAGTAAACAGGTCGTATGGATACTGGCCCTGTAGTCAAGTAAATAGGTCTTAATGATTCTGGCTATGTAGTCATGTAAACAGGTCGTAAAGATCCTGGACATGTAGTCAAGTAAATAGGTCTTAAGGATACTTGTCCTGTAGTCAAATAAACAGGTCTTAAGTATCCTGGCCATGTAGTTAAGTAAAATGGTCGTAAGGACCCGGGCCATGTAGTTTAGTAAATAGCTCTTAAAGATCCTGTCCCTATAGTCAAGTAAATAGGTCTTAAGAATCCAGGCCCTGTAGTAAAGTAAACCGGTCTTAAGGATCCTGGCCATGTACTCAAGTAAACAGATCTTAAGGGTTCTGGTCATGTAGTCAAGTAAATAAGTCTTAAGGATCCTGGCCCTCTAGTCAAGTAAAGATGTCTTAAAAATCCTGGCCATGTAGTCAAGTAAAGAGGTCGTAAGGATTCTGGCCATGTAGTGAAGTAAATATGTTTTATGATCCTGGCCCTGTAGTCAAGTGAATATTTTTTAAGGATCCTGGCCCTGTAGTCAAGTAAACATGTATTAAGGACCCTGCCCATGTAGTCAAGTAAACAGGTCGTAAGGATCCTGGCCATGTAGTCCAGTAAATAGGGCTTAAGGATACTGGCCCTGTAGTCAAGTAAATAGGTTTTAATGTTCCTGGACATGTAGTCAGTAAACAGGTCGTAGGTATCCTGCCAATGTAGTCAAGTAAATTGTTCTTAAGGATCCTGGCCCTGTAGTCAAGTAAATAGGT
>CABFWO010007575.1:0-23982 GCA_902155825.1 Timema genevievae | reverse complement strand
TTTCCTTGGACCTTAAAGAACCATACGAAACCAACTTCGGTTTTCCTTGGTTTACTATGGTTTACTCCTGTGCTTTTCCACCAGGGAGCCTATAACCTAAATTATCATTTGAACTTAGGCCTAAGACTTCTACACAAAGTATGTCATTCAAACATATGTAATACAGTTTTTAACTAACTTGTTTCATTATAGTTATCGAATTTTCAATATAATATGGTTTCTGAAAGCAATATACAAGATATGAGCCATTTTTAAAAAATTGTGATATAATAATACTTTATACAAGCCTATAACCTAAGTTATAGTTTGAATGTGTGGCAACTAAACAAAGTTTGTCATCAAACAAATGTAATCAAGTTTTAAGATACCTTATTCAATATATTTATCAAACTTTCAATATGATATGGTTTCTGAAACCAATATACAAGCTACTAGCCAACTTTAAATATAGGTAAGTGTAGTATTGGCAGACTGTAAACAACATTGATGATAACTACATATTATTTAAATAAGTTAAACAGAATAAATAAGTAAGTAAAACAGAATTATATATCCTTTAATGTAAAAGTTTCTTCAGGAAAGTGTGCTATAATACTTCACTATTTTCAAACAATAACACTTTTATTCATCAGAGACATGTTTTCGCACAAGAACATTGAAAGAAATCATTAAATCTTTCCCCCCACAATGTAGCAGACGATAAATTTAAGCGTCACGCTTTGGTCCTTGGCAATGTGTATGTGTATATCCATCCAGTTACATTATATATATCAATGGTTTCAATATAATAAAGCTGGTTGATTCCAGTTAATACTTGTTATATCTTAAGAAAACCAATCTTTGTTGGTTAACTACAATTCAAACAGGTTGATAATATAACTGGTTGATTCTGATTAAATTCAGTTGAACATTGTTCAAACTGGTTGAATATAGTATGTTTACATATTATTTCTGGTTAAACACCGTTGAAAATCCAACTAGTTTAAAACCGGCATTTGCAGAAGTGTACCTAAGTGTTCAGAAACGACCATGTGTTCTTTCAATGGACAAGATTTTGAAAAGTTTTTATTCCAAATAGTTGCTGTTTTTATTAAGTTTGAGTGGAACATAATCCTGAGATGACTCACGTAGATTCAATAATCAATTGGATTAAAAATGTTTAAATCAATTTAAGAAATTATAATGTTGCTACTAATATTTAATTTCACCTTTACTTTTGATATCTTTTCTTATCAGCCTAAAATATTCCAATAAAATAGGCTGATATACAAGTATTAACTTCAATCTTTCCTATACTATTAAAATTTTATCCATACTAACAAGCCAAAATGTATTTTAAAATAATAAATGTAGGTCTTGGGATGAACTAGACTAAATTTCATAATCCACACTCCTTTACCTATCGAACTTGTCGATAGTAGAGTACTATCGATTTAATAGATACTTTTCATTCGATTCTTCATTGTGCCCACAGTCATTAGTAGTTAATATAAAAAATATAGATTTTTTTAGCTATCTGTATTTATTAGTATGGAGTGAGTTCATGCTTTTAAAATAAATTTATAAATGAGGGTTTTTTGTTTCTTCCTAACGGAGAATTGTGATAATACGGGAGGGTGAGTGCCATTACGTCTTTGGTCCTCGCTAATAAATAAACATGGATGACATTTGACAGTTTATTATGAACACATTTCAAGTGATCATTGTCTTTGTTACAGGAATATTATTTTGATAGTTTATATTTTATTGTATTTTTATAGTTTTAATTACTAGTGGATTGAAGTTTAGTTTAGGTGTCAATGCCTGAGAGTTAAAACTATTATTTTCGGTGTAAAGTGATTTGGGTTTGGTTTGACAAATTTAATCTATTTGGCTACTAGGCCTACGTACTTTATTATATATACAAAAAATTAATGAACACTGACTTAAATATTCTCTTTTAGAAATATTATAAGATAAATTATATCGATTTTCAAGCTAGTACTGTAATCTAATCAAAATCAGTATAAATGTTTGTTCTATCACATCTTGTTTGTATTGGTTATGGCTCGTCTTCAACCTGTCGTACCCGCTTGTCGGAGTAGTAGTAGTATTCCGTAGTCGTAAGACGTATTGTGGTATACAAAATGGACTGTCTACAGTAAATGTAACCCCTAATTAATTTCAACCAGGAATTACTGTAAGAAAACATTTGCACAAAAAATAATATCAGACTTTAATTTTATGTAGTTCTATAGCTATCGTAGCATTGTTCTCAATTTTAACTTGGTTGTAGCAAGACATACAATTTCAAATAAATTTAAAAATACTAGGCCTACCTACTGTCTATCACCAAAACTAAAGTCTGTTCAGCGTAGGAATTGTTTTCTGAAAGGCCTTTTTTCCTACCAGAAAGCTATTATATAGTAGGATATTGGTAGGAAAAAAGACCTTTCAGATAGTAATTCCTACCGTGAATGGAGTATAGCTGTGAAATAAATGCTCACAATTTGCTTTTGTGTAACTTCACTGAGAGTTTACGAGTGATTTGGGTCCATTGTTGGATCTTCTTAGATTCTTCTTTGTAAAGAGGCCTTTTTGTCATAAAAAGGTGGATATTGCCTGACATACATAAAATGTCATCAAAACTCATTTTTGAAACAGTTTTTAGGCTACAGAACCCTTGCATAAATATGATCTTCAATTACAGATGAGTTTATTTAAAAAACAAAATACCATGTTTTATTTGTTCTATAAAATCAATGTTTTATAGGTAATAATTTTTCTCATTGATTTTATCATTTTGGTAGGGATATCATTGTTCTTTATTCCATTTGAAATCATCCCTACCAACAGGTAAGGCAATGAGAACCTTTGTTTCAATATATGTGATATTTTACTAGTGTACAATATTTATAATGTTTATTAAAAAAAATCTTTAAGCTGAGCCTACCTATAAATGTAGTTTCATTAAAAATGTGTATGATAATTCAATATTGTATTTTTTTATTTATTTGAGCATCTTTCATAACTTTTATAGGATTTTCAAACCATAAAAAAAAACTTAAAAGATTTTCATTAAAATTTTTCTATTTTAGTCTAAATGCATTTTAAATGGAAAAACAATAGGCCTGGTTGAGCTATTTTTGGATTTATTTATTTTATTTGGGAAATCAATATAAATTGTTTATAGCTAGATATTTAATGAATAATTATTTTTAAATGTATTTTTAAATTCAGGCCAAGTTTAATTAATAGCCTATGAAAATATTGAACTGTAATGACTCCCAAGTAGACACTTTAAATAAAACTATTCTTTCTAAAAATAGAGTTGGGGAGATCATTACTCATGTTGTTTTGTGACAGTTGGTCAACCTGCTTTATGAATCTGAACTCAGTGGAGCTAATCAGTGTAACTGCTTACCTTCTTGAGTAGATAATTCAAGGAAAATATATCTGAGAAACAAATACTTTGTGCTTTAGGGGACTTTTTTTTAAACTATAGCATGTGAACAAAATATTGACGACTGGCTGCTAACCTTCAAAGACTAAACTAAACCAAAAAAGATTGTTAGCTTTTTGAGATTATTATTATTATGAATAGTAATACAAATATTTTTATAAACATACTATTATCGGTATTAATCTGTTATGCTTGATATAAACATTTAATCTGTAAACTACTACAAATTTTAGTCTAAAAATATGTGAAATACACACAAACACACACACACCTAATTGTGCCATTGCCGAAGTAGGCAAGAAACTGTACATATTGCTCAAAAAACAAATTCGTATTTAATCCATCCTCACTAACTTTCTCCACACTTCCCTATCCTTGCATACTCCCTTCGCCTTAACAACATCCATACACCGAGCTATACATGCTCTTTTATTCTTAAAACTCTTAATGTTTTTCTCTTTCACATATATTCGTCTACAACATTTCGCCCCGTTTTACATGTCCTACCACTTATTTTTAATCCACACACTCTACCTTCATATATTTGCTTGGTCCACACTCATCCTCTCAACATAACCAAAACAACGTAAGACGGGACTAATTGGATTCCCTTTCAACACCCATTCATTACTGACTTTGTTCTTAGAAATTGTTCCACATACATTTCTTAGATATCTCATTCCAACCACATTCACCTTGCTCTCCTGACAAACCCAAGCTTCACATCAATAAAACAATGTTGGCGTTAACACACTTTTAGATACTGCCAGCTTTGCCCCTTTTGATACTACTTCATTCTTTACATGAGTGTACTTGCATCCAACTAGTCTCCGAGATGCATTCATCCCTCTGTTGATTTCATTATCCATGCTTCCAATTTTACAGAAAAATATTAGAAATAATCCAAATCAAATTTCCCTTAAGACATGTTAGATGTTGCACCCCTAACTGCCCACCATGTTGCTAGTTGCGTGTCATTACTAGACAGATACACGATGGTACTATTTGGTACTATTTGTGTTTCAGATGATGAGGTAATATTGTAGTCCAACATGGGTTCCACCCAGGGGGAAATACGTGTGGGTCCATCACATCAGGTGAGTACATCATACATTTTAACAGACCTCTACTCATACTACATTGCAGTACTTGATAATAATAGACATAAGATTCAATTTGATTTCTTAAAGATCTGCAGACGTGTCAGTGAAATAAATATTTTAACATAAGGGAGAAAATCAATAGGTTTAATTTTGTTCAATTATTGGAGGTCTTCCACATCTCTTGCATCGTAAAAAAACCTTCTTGAGTATATTAACTATATTCTTCTAAACTGTCCTTGTTAAACTAATGTACCAGCAATTTAACTAATAAAAATATTAGTAGTATTAGTGATATGTGGAGTAAAGTTTTGGTGAACAGGAAGGGCAGAAGGCTGTGCAAGTTGTTTAAGTAATTTACTCAGTGCTTAACTTCTGACAGGACGCGGTGGAACGGCGTTCTGGTACCTCTATTAAGGCAAACACGAGATTCAGAAAAAATCCCCTTAGAAAGATGTGATTAGCAAATCAACTACATACATAAGAGCGGTATTTTATTTAAAAATTAGTTACATATGTGAACAATAGTGTATGTGCCCAACAATGACAGATACGTTCCCTAACACGCAGTCTTGTCAGAATTCCTCTTCATAAAAGGGAAGGACGCAGAGTAATGACCCTTTAGATCCTGAAGTTCTACAAAGTATTGAAACAATCAATTGAGAAGAGACTGCTGAGTGAACAAGATTTGGAGATTGTTAACTTGTTAACTGCACCAAAAATAAATAACTTATAGAGAAAATGAATTGGGAGTTTGCGGGAATATGTATATAGTAAGACATTTCCGGACAGTCTTGTTGTATTGAAGAATATAACCAAGTCGGTTGCTATATTATATTCCAGTGAATACGAGAGGGGCTTCTCCCAAATGAATTTGATTATGACATCACTAAGAACATCTTTCAAGACAACAACCGTCTCTGGTCTTTTATTTAAAAGATTAATTGTACCCCCTCTTAATTTATTTAATCCCTCCAAGTATGTTGACTCTTGGCTTGTTTCTGTCATAGACAGAGTAAGGAAAGGTCTAGAGGCATTTAATATGATGAAAACATGGAACGACTGTGGAGTTGCTTCTAAAATGGACAGTAATTTTTTTCTAATTATGTATATAATAGCCTATGTGTATTTTTAATTAAACATACATCTGTAAAAATTAAAACTATTTGTTTTGTGTAATCTATGACTTTAAATTTCTAATCGCTCCTATCATTCCCGTTTGTATAGTAAAACTAGTAGTAAGAAAATCAAAATAAAANATGGACAGTAATTTTTTTCTAATTATGTATATAATAGCCTATGTGTATTTTTAATTAAACATACATCTGTAAAAATTAAAACTATTTGTTTTGTGTAATCTATGACTTTAAATTTCTAATCGCTCCTATCATTCCCGTTTGTATAGTAAAACTAGTAGTAAGAAAATCAAAATAAAACTAAACATCTGGTGTGCAATTGTATTAAATTTGATTGAAAAACACTAAAACACAATATTATTATGATACATTTTAAAACATTTTCTTCTGCTTTTAGAAGAAAATATTGGCTTAGAAGCACGTCTTTTGAAACTTGAATAAAAAAAAAAAATCTCCCAGTAGTGCGTTCCGGTACCTAAAACTTTAGAAATCAACCCTTGAATTTACTGATGATCTATTTTATTTATTTCTTACCCATTAAAATGTGTACTTTGGAATATGATTGAACTGATATGTTTTTACTATTGTTCTTCTGGCGGCTGCCCATTCGAGTATTTATCTCCAAAATAGTACCATGCATATTATTTATATGTGTGTGTCCCAATCTCAATAAATAGTCATCAAGCTATAAGAGTACCTTCCCTGTAATACTATTACGAATGCTCATTCTGTTTACTTGGCAGGCTATCTACTTGAGTTTTAGTGGAAATGCCCTCTCATATTTGAATTAAGAGCTGATAAGAAAAAAAAATCACATGTAGGCTTATTATCCTAAATATTATAATCTACTTAAAAAGAGAACCCAAATTGTAAAACTTAATAAAGATATGTGAAGCCATTTATATAAAATTGAGAGACAGCTGGGTTTATTTTCAGGCTCGGTTGCCAGAATATCGGCCAGGAATGGTGTTAAGTACAGAAGTATGTGATCTACCTCTAGACGCAGACAAGGAGCAAGAAGATCTAAGGTGGTTGCCCGCCAAGACACTCGATGTGGATCTTCTAATGTACTTGCGAGCAGCACGCTCAATGGCTGCGTTTGCAGGCATGTGTGATGGAGGCTCCCCTGATGATGGGTGTGTTGCTGCTAGCAGGGATGACACAACCATCAACGCATTGGATGTTGTAAGTTGAACCACATGTGTTATTCACCTATATGGTGGACTCTAGAGCAGGAATTGTTTGCCTTAGAGATCTGCTTTGTCTGTCACATCTCATGATCAGATAATTTATATTAATTACTGTAGGTAGACATTCATACAATACATTGTTAATCAAGTTTACTGTCTCACCAGATTTAAATAATATTTTAATGAAATCAACGGTTTATTATGAAACATCTTGCTTGTTTAAGCTACTCATTTATTAGAATGGATATATTCACTATAAATAATGTTAGCTGTTTTGAGGAGAAACAGGACTAGGGACAAGGATATTCAGGCAAGAATGGAGGGACAGGAAGTACGAGTAGAGGCAGCAACACTTGAGATGGGAGGATCATTTAAATGAGAATAGAAAAGGAGAGGATAGCAAATAGAATTATGGAAATGAAATTGCAGAAAAAGATGGCTGACTGTCTCTAGCAGTCTGAGCTATCACTGTCACAAGGGTAAACAAGATAGCTGACTGTCTCTAGCTGTCCGAGCTATCACTGTCACAAGGGTAAACAAGGTGGGCTGACTGTCTCTAGCTGTTCGAGCTATCACTGTCACAAGGGTAAACAAGGTGGCTGACTGTCTCTAGCTGTCCGAGCTATCACTGTCACAAGGGTAAACAAGGTGGCTGTCTCTAACTATCCGAGCTATCACTGTCACAAGGGTAAACAAGGTGGCTGACTGTCTCTAGCTGTCCGAGCTATCACTGTCACAAGGGTAAACAAGGTGGCTGTCTCTAACTATCCGAGCTATCACTGTCACAAGGGTAAACAAGGTGGCTGTCTCTAACTATCTGAGCTATCACTGTCACAAGGGTAAACAAGGTGGCTGTCTCTAACTATCCGAGCTATCACTGTCACAAGGGTAAACAAGGTGGCTGTCTGTCTGTCTCTAGCTGTCCGAGCTATCACTGTCACAAGGGTAAACAAGGTGCCTTAGTACGTCTGTGATATGGTTTAGAAGTTCCTTGGGCCTGTATGAATGCTTCCCACCTGGGCACCACTAAGTGTTAGGCGGCCCTCAACAGTTTCTTACTCAGCTAAGCCAGTAGAGAAAGAGCAGATACATTTTCTCACTCCGAGGCAGCGTTCCATTCTGTCACAGAATATACATAGTGAATATCTCTTGTGACCTGCCTTGGTGGCAGCATGGTCTAAGGCGTTACTTTCATGTTACTCTAAACAACAGGGAGATCATGTTTAAAATCCCGCTCGAGTGTAGTGAAAGTTTTTTCCCCCTCAAGATGGCTTACCACTTTCCTTCCACTTAAATGGAGCTACTCTTCCTCTAAATTTAACCTTCCTCATCCCTAACTCATTAGCTTAATTAGTACATAGGCCCATTACCTGAACAGATAGTAATACAATGTTAAAAAAAAGATATATCTTGTTTTTTTATTGCTGTGCTGGTTTATCTACTTCTCTTGAGTAAGTGGTTTGCCTTCAAACTTGCACTAGTACATAATGATGTTTAGACAAGGAACTGTCTTAAGTCTATGTTTGAAACCTGCTTAGGTCTAGTTTTGCGTTTATGAGGAAATTCCCTTACTGTGTCATCGAGTTCAACGTTCTTTAGTGAAACATTTAAAAATTTTGATGGTGTAACACAAATCATAGCTGGGGAGAAAATGGTTCTTCCTGGAATTATATCTTTAGGGTCATGTTGATTATTGTTTTATTTTAATAGTTAGATATATTTAGGAGCTGTAGATGTGATGAGTTGGTTTTGTTTCTGAGGAATATGCAGACTTTCTGGTGGGAATTGTAGTTTTATCATACATGGGATGAAACTGGTGTAGGGCGGTGGGTTAAATTCACAATTGAAAATCTTTTGGGAACATTGAGGAATTTTTATCTGACAGGAATACAGTAAAACCTAGAAAATAACACAAAACTATAAATTAAATTTTGTGACTAGGTAGTCAAAAATTGAGGTCAAATCTAGCTTTTTCCTAGTGATGACAAATTAATTAAAATAAACAATATCTATTGACACAACTGGATGTACCTACCTTAATCTTCTTTAATTTATCATGATGCTCGATTTTTAGTATTTTTCTGGAAGTGTGTTTATTATTTTATTTATGCTCTTTGGTGAAATGTAATTCTCTTTTTTCCTAAATGTGCACTTAGTTTGTTGTGGGCAGAGTTATATTTTGTTTCAAAGATTTAAACTAATTATTGCCTTAGTTTGACAATGTAAAATAAGGTATTATATAAATCTGTCATATAAGGGATATAACACATGATTCTGCTATGCTAGTCTTTATATATAACAAATCTGACCGTTGTTGGTTTGTTCTATAAAGACCATGTATTGTACATAAGAAACACAGAGGCCTGCTAATGTAGAAGAATCAGCATCATTTTCATTACTCTCACCAGAAAGCCCTTAACTTGCATCTTCTCCTATCTCAAACAGCATCATCCTGACTACAAGTGCTGTTGTTTTTTTAGATAGAGCCTTAGCGCTAGAGCCCATGTTTGTTTCAAAAGCTAGTTCTCAATAAAGACTAAACTGAAATGAATTGGAATCTGAGTTTTTAATTGAATTTTTTATTCAATAGGAATGGTACTGCATGCATTTATTCTGTAATTTCTGAACCACAAATCTTAATATAATAGTCCCAAATACAGTAGTACACCATTTAAAAAAAAATGGAAATATTCATTCATATTTATTTTCACAAGAAGAATTCGCCCTTAAAAAAATTAGAAAGTAAAAAATTGGTTCTTAAGAAACAAGGAATTTTGCTGGAATGTTACTCTACCACTGAGCTATCCAGGAATCGTCTTGTACCCGTTTTCAATTTTCAGAATATGATATCTAGATGGAGAATTTCTCACTAAAAAGCATAAATAATAGCTTCGGCTATTTGATTCATAAATAATTATATCAAGCAACAAACAAGCAAGTTCAAACTTCTGTTAAACCCACAGAATTACCCTTGTAACAAATTAAAAACAAAGGGAGATTTTTAATTTATAAAAAAATCACAATCACTTTGTAAATTCTCAACAAACCAATTCTGTTCAGGATTTTTTTAACTATAAAAACTCCCAATGTTCAGGGCTTTAGACACTTCTAAATAAAAATACAAGTTATGAGATACTGTTGGCATCGATACCTTGGTCCAAATCGTTCAGATATCTCGGCCAACTATTTCACAAATTTCACCGGTGGCGAGATCTTTATTGTAGAGTTTCCATAAGAGATCTCTTTCCTCTCATCAATATTGTCTCATAATGCCAACATGGGTAAAATATTCTGTTCTCTTCTGTTATGTGATTGGTGATTTACTCGATACAGTTAAACTATAATTTATTCTGTGAAAGCCATTGTACAAAATAATATTTTTATCAACAATGTCAACTTACATGTTGCTGTCTTATAAATCAAAGATACGATATAGATCATTGTTAACTTATGTAGTTGTATCAAGTACTACTGTCCATACCATATGATATGGTATGGTATTATGCACCACAACACACAAATAACAGTTTTGAAATGATAACTTGTATGAAGTGCACACTACAGAGCCATGGAGAGCACAGCAGCTTTGTACAGTACTTGGTTTAACTATCCTGCACTGATATCACTTTAAAAAAAATTATTTTATGAGTCACAGGTATTAATTATACCCCGCCTGTTCAGGTTATACGCATATGTACTGATTGCGCTAATGGGATAGGTACGAGGAAGGTTGCATTCAGAGGGGGTATAGAAAATGAAAAACAATTTGGGACTACACCTGACCAGGACTCAAACCCCGATCTTACTGTTATCGACAGTCTAGTCAAACACGAGAATGATGCCATGGACCATGCGGCCACCGAAGCGGGTGAAAATGAATCATGCTATTTTTGGTTGGACAACTCTAAATTGTCAATACAAGATGAATCCTCCAAATATTAAGTATAGATGTAAATATTTATTTTTTTGTTCCAGCTTCATGATTGTGGATATGACCATGGCAAGGCTCTGCAAGCTCTAGTGAAGTGCCCAGTGCCCAGGGGTATGGACAAAAAATGGTCAGAGGAAGAGACGGTAGGTTGCCCGTGTTTCACATTCATCAAACAAGTGAATATATTATAATAATCATCTCTTAGCTATGTTACGTTTATTATTGTTCCAACATTTTTTTGTTAGTAATTGTATCGATATAATTTTATATAATGTTCAAGTAGTACAGCCTGTCTACCAATGCCAGAAATACTGGAAATATACTTTAATTTTGAATCGAACACTGTTTCACATGTAGCTCATCTTATCTGGTTTGTCTGGTCGGAGCTTGCCTAGTCTTGTTTACCAGTGGTGAGGAGGTCGAAGCGTGTTTAGTCTTGTTTACCAGTGGTGGGGAGGTCAAAGCATGTTTAGTCTTGTTTACCAGTGGTGGGGTGGTCGAATCTGGTCTAGTCTTGTTTGCCAGTGGTGGGGAGGTTGAAGCTTGTCTATTATTGTTTGCCAGTGGTGGGGAGGTCGGAGGTTGCCTAGTATTGTTTGCCAGTGGTGGGGAGGTCGAAGCTTACCTAGTATTGTTTGCCAGTGGTGGGGAGGTCGAAGCTTACCTAGTATTGTTTGCCAGTGGTGGGGAGGTCGAAACATGCCTAGCTTTGTTTACCAGTGGTGGGGAGGTCGAAGCTGTTCTAGCTTTGTTTACCAATGGTGGGGAGGTCGAAGCTAGCCTAGCTTTGTTTACCAATGGTGGGGAGGTCGAAGCTGGCCTAACTTTGTTTACCAATGGTGGGGAGGTCGATGCTTGCCTAGTCTTGTTTACCAGTGGTGGGGAGGTCGAAGCTTGCCTAGTCTTGTTTACCAATGGTGGGGAGATCGGAGCTTGCCTAGTCTTGTTTACCAATGGTGGGGATGTTGGAGCTTGTCTAGTCTTGTTTGCCAGTGGTGGGGAGGTCGAAGCTTGCCTAGTATTGTTTACCAGTGGTGGGGAGGTCGAAGCTTGCCTAGCTTTGTTTAAACAGTGGTGGGGATGTCGGAGCTTGCCTAGTCTTGTTTACCAATGGTGGGGAGGTCGAAGCTTGCCTAGTCTTGTTTACCAATGGTGGGGAGGTCGAAGCTTGCCTAGTATTGTTTGCAAGTGGTGGGGAGGTCGAAGCTTGCCTAGTCTTGTTTACCAATGGTGGGGATGTCGAAGCTTGCCTAGTCTTGTTTACCAATGTTGGGGAGGTCGAAGCTGTTCTAGCTTGGTTTACCAATGGTAGGGAGTTCGAAGCTGGCCTAGCTTTGTTTACCAATGGTGGGGAGGTTGAAGCTGGCCTAACTTTGTTTACCAATGGTGGGGTGGTCGGAGCTTGCCTAGTATTGTTTGCCAGTGGTGGGGAGGTCGAAGCTGGCCTAGTCTTGTTTACCAGTGGTGGGGATGTCGAAGCTGGCCTAGCTTTGTTTACCAATGGTGGGGATGTCGAAGCTGGCCTAGCTTTGTTTACCAATGGTGGGGAGGTTGGAGCTTGCCTAGTCTTGTTTGCCAGTGGTGGGAAGGTCAAAGCTGGCCTAGCTTTGTTTGCCAGTGGTAGGAAGGTCGAAGCTGGCCTAGCTTTGTTTACCAGTGGTGGGGAGGTCGAAGCATGTCTAGTCTCGTTTACCAGTGGTGGGGAGGTCGAAGCATGTCTAGTCTCGTTTACCAGTGGTGGGGAGGTTGAAGCTTGCCTAGTCTTGTTTACCAGTAGTGGGAAGGTCGAAGCTTGCCTAGCTTTGTTTACCAATGGTGGGGAGGTTGGAGCTTCCCTATTCTTGTTTGCCAGTGGTGAGGTGGTCGAAGCTGGTCTAGCTTTGTTTACCAATGGTGGGGAGGTTGGAGCTTGCCTAGTCTTGTTTACCAGTAGTGAGGTGGTCGAAGCTGGCCTAGCTTTGTTTACCAATGGTGGGGGGTCGGAGCTTGTCTAGTCTTGTTTGCCAGTGGTGGGGAGGTCGAAGCTTGCCTTGTCTTGTTTGCCAGTGGTGGGGAGGTCGGAGCTTGTCTAGTATTGTTTGCCAGTGGTGGGGAGGTCGGAGCTTGTCTAGTATTGTTTGCCAGTGGTGGAGAGGTCGGAGCTTGCCTAGTCTTGTTTACCAATGGTGGGGAGATCGGAGCTTGCCTAGTCTTGTTTACCAATGGTGAGGAGATCAAAGCTTGCCTAATCTTGTTTGCCAGTGGTGGGGATGTCGGAGCTTGCCTAGTCTTGTTTACCAATGGTGGGGAGGTCGAAGCTTGCCTAGTATTGTTTGCCAGTGGTGGGGAGGTCGGAGCTTGCCTTGTATTGTTTGCCAGTGGTGGGGAGGTCGAATCTTGCCTAGTTTTGTTTACCAATGTTGGGGAGGTCGAAGCTTGCCTAGTCTTGTTTACCAGTGGTGGGGAGGTCGAAGCTGTTCTAGCTTTGTTTACCAATGGTGGGGAGGTCGAAGCTTGTCTATTATTGTTTACCAGTGGTGGGGAGGTCGAAACTTGCCTAGCTTTGTTTACCAGTGGTGGGGAGGTCGAAGCTGTTCTAGCTTTGTTTACCAGTGGTAGGAAGGTTGAAGCTTGCCTAGTATTGTTTGCCAGTGGTGGGGAGGTCGAAACATGCCTAGCTTTGTTTACCAGTGGTGGGGAGGTCGAAGCTGGCCTAACTTTGTTTACCAATGGTGGGGAGGTCGGAGCTTGCCTAGTATTGTTTACCAGTGGTGGGGAGGTAGAAGCTGGCCTAGTCTTGTTTACCAGTGGTGGGGATGTCGAAGCTGGCCTAGCTTTGTTTACCAATGGTGGGGAGGTCGGAGCTTGCCTAGTCTTGTTTGCCAGTGGTGGGAAGGTCGAAGCTGGCCTAGCTTTGTTTACCAGTGGTGGGGAGGTTGAAGCTTGCCTAGTCTTGTTTACCAATGGTGGTGAGGTCGGAGCTTGCCTAGTCTTGTTTACCAGTGGTGGGGAGGTTGAAGCATGTCTAGTCTTGTTTACCAGTGGTGGGGAGGTCGAAGCATGTCTAGTCTCGTTTACCAGTGGTGGGGAGGTTGAAGCAGGCCTAGTCTTGTTTACCAATGGTGGGGAGGTCAGAGCTTGCCTAGTCTTGTTTGCCAGTGGTGGGGTGTTCGAAACTTGCCTAGTCTGATTTACACGTGGTGGGGAGGTCGAAGCCTGCCTATCTTTGTTTACCAATGGTGGGGAGGTTGGAGCTTGCCTAGTCTTGTTTGCCAGTGGTGGGGTGGTCGAAGCTTGCCTAGTCTTGTTTACCAGTGGTGGGAAGGTCGAAGCTTGCCTAGCTTTGTTTACCAATAGTGGGGAGGTTGGAGCTTCCCTATTCTTGTTTGCCATTGGTGAGGTGGTCGAAGCTGGTCTAGCTTTGTTTACCAATGGTGGGGGGTCGGAGCTTGTCTAGTCTTGTTTGCCAGTGGTGGGGAGGTCGAAGCTTGCCTAGTCTTGTCTACCAGTGGTGAGGTGGTCGAAGCTGGCCTAGCTTTGTTTACCAATGGTGGGGAGATCGGAGCTTGCCTATTCTTGTTTGCCAGGGGTGGGGAGTTCGAAGCTTGCTTAGTCTTGTTTACCAGTGGTGGAGAGGTCGAAGCTTGCCTAGTCTTGTCTACCAATGGTGGGGAGGTCGAAGCTTGCCTAGTCCTGTTTACCAGTGGTGGGGTGGTCGAAGCTGGTCTAGTCTTGTTTACCAGTGGTGGGGTGGTCGATACTGCTCTAGTCTTGTTTACCAGTGGTGGGGTGGTCAAAGCTGGTCTAGTCTTGTTTACCAGTGGTGGGGTGGTCGAAGTTGGTCTAGTCTTGTTTGCCAGTGGTAGGGTGGTCGGAGCTTTGTTTGGCAGTGGTGTGGAATAATTGATATTTGATTTTTATTCATTTAGTTATTTTGCATTATTTAATCTACAAACTGACATCATAATAAAATAATTTCTAAAAACCTTTAAATGTCCACTTTGTCATACATAGCAAAATAAATTATTAATATATTGATTTTTTTAGAAGAACAGTATTTGTTAGTTATTAAAGTCACTAAAACCTAAAACCATTTTAATATAGGCCTATTCATGTTGTCTGCATTTGTTACGTTTTATAGATATTATCAATACTCATAAAATAACACAAATATTATATTAAAATGTTATCAAAGCTGGCCAAAAAGAAGTATGTTTGAATCTTCTAAGCTGTTTTTCTTACCAAAATCAAAGTACCAAGAGCAATATTTTGTATTTCAGTTAAGGAATTCATAATATGATGTTATATTATGTCAGTGGCATCTGCCACTTCCACCCCTGCAGTCAGAACAATAGTGGTTTTAAGTTTCTAAAGCACCGTGGCTCTACGCTGATAAGCTTTATTCTTCATCATTGAAGTCATGACGTCTATTGTAAATATTATGTATATCAATTTGTTAGATAGACACCATTAAGCTAAAACAAAGCTCTTGACTAACGATGGTAAGTTAAAACAAAGCTCATAGATTGACAACAGTAAGTTAAAACAAAGCTGTTATACTAACACCATTAAGTTGAAAAAAAGCCATTTTATTAACACCATCAAGTTGATAAAAAGCTGTTAGACTAATACCATCAAGTTGAAAAAAAGCCATTTTATTAACACCATCAAGTTGATAAAAAGCCGTTAGACTAGTGATGGTATGTTGAAACAAAGCCGTTAGTCTAGTGACAGTAAGTTGAAACAAAGCTTTTAGACTAATGACAGGTTGAAACAAAGTACACAATTATACACATTAGTTAAATTAATCCAACCTACTTTTAAACCAAAAATGAAACACATATAAAAATCCTTTCTTCAGCAGAAAGACCGATATCAGTAAATGATTCATTATTGATATAATACTGAACTTCAATAATGAAGGTGTATCAGTGTAAGATTTAATTACTAAAACCACTTACTTGCTACACACACACGTTGCACTTGTATCACACAACACAATAAGATTTGTAACAGCCTGATTGGGAAGGCATACATACCATACTGATTTAAAATTCAACTATCTTGTACTCTAAGCTATTAACTACACAGTTTATATACGTATCTTATTGGATTTTACAGAAATTGATGCTCTGGCTAAACTTTGGGTCATAAAAATAACGCAAAATATTGGAGATGTCAAGATACCTTTTTTCTCGATTCTGATTCTTGATTTCATTTCTCAATTTCAACCTCGATTCTTTGATTCTTGATTCTTGAACATTTACTTTTTCATTATTTTTCCAAGCATTATTGCATATAAAATCTGACGAGCCTGATACCCTACTCCCCCCTCAATGCGAATCTTGGACACATTTCGTTTGAAACCTTAATCTTACAATCTTATAGATATTTATTAAACACACTAAAATTAATCAAAACTGAAAATCAAAACCAAGAATTTATATACACTCAAAATTAATTTAATAAATTGCAGATTTTAAAACTGAAAGAAGAACACATTTCACACATTAAAAAACTTTTTAAGATATCCACCATATATGATCCTACACACGTCAGCTCATCAGAAATGAGTGATGAAGTTTTGGCAACGATATATTGATAATCTAGTGAAGTAAAATACATATAACAGTTTTTTGCTTCATTTTTATTAACTACATTGATTTTTGTTCTATTTTTATTTTTATTATTATTAATATTTATTATTATTATGTATTATTATTTGTTATTATTTATTATTACAATATTATTACATTATTATTACATTATTATTACATTATTATTATTATTATTATTATTACCGCCTTTTACTACCTGTTCGGGTTATACGCACTTACGCTAATGTGTAATGGTAGGGTGATAGCAAGATGAAATGGAGGACCTACAGTTTAACGTGGGATCCGAACCACGGTGGAGGCCTGGCATTTCCTCACATTCACAAGTTGTGATTAATACACATCTTGTCAGAGGTGAAGGAAGGGTTTGGTATTCAGATAAATCTGTGCCGGGACTGGGGATTGAACCCCGGACCCTCAGCACAGAAGTCTGACACCTTACCCTTAGACCGCCAGGTCACCCCTATTTTTATTAAACTTGTCTTATTCAGAGAGGTAAATAAACATTCAAAATTGAAAAGCGACAAAAAATATAAATACAGGAGAGCAGCCATTTTAATTAGATAGGGATATCGTTGCTTTTGATATACATGTTGTGATATATCAATTAATGATAGATATATTAAAATATTACAGAAAATTGCCATCCCTAGTCTACGTATTAAATTTCGATAGTTTCATAGATTCATATATTCATGGATTCATATATTCTGACTGTCTCACTTAGCTACTACTTTTTTTTTTGTGTGTCAAAGGTGTTAAGTTTTTACCTTTTGTTACTGTCAGAATGTCAGGACATATTATATTTGCGACCATTTATTTTTCATTTGGATCACCTCAAAATGTTAGGGTCGTATTATATTCTGGGTTGTACTATATTCGGGCCATTACCATATATTTACAATTTGCCGGCATTTAAGTGAAACGGCAACTAAACTAATATGAGAGATAATCGATCATCACATATTTTGAATGTTGCTGTTTTGTTTAGTTGCCAGTTTAATTGAGAGCTAAGAATCATAATATTAAGATCGATTCTTTTGATACCAGTAAGAATTGAGGGTATCGAGGTATTGAGTGATCGAGTTTGACAGCCCTAAAAAATATATATTGTCAAGAATTTAAACTCTTTAATTTTAGTTCAGTTAAACAGTTTCATATTAAGAATGATGTTTTCATAAATTGAGGAAAACCTCCACAAGGGCCAACACCAGTCGCCATTTTTCCAATATGGTGGACTATGGTGCAAGGGTACAGATTTATATCTTTGATTTGTTATTCGAGGGGTAGGTAGTTGGATAGGACGAAAAAGGTTTTTGTTTAAATTAATTTAAGCAAGACTTCTTGACGATCATAGTTTTTTTACTGTCCAAGCTTTATCTAGAACATTTCAGATATAACGGAAATAATATTGAAATATTTCACACCATGATAACTATTGTATTGTTTTAAAACTATAATTATTTTAATATAGTATACCATAATGATAATTTTGTAATTTTTTTTTTCAGAAACGTTTTGTTAAAGGATTACGCCAATATGGAAAGAATTTCTTCAGAATTAAGAAAGAACTGTTGCCACATAAGGACACGGTATGTTTTATTACAATATGTATCGATAAGCTTCTCACTTGGAATACTCTATGTAAGCAGCCTAGTCTGATAGCTCACTGTACATTGCCATTTAGTAGTTAGTCGATTGACCTCCCTACTATATACAGGATGTCTACCATCCGGGGATTGGAAGTGACTGGGAAAAAACTGGAATAACTGGGGAATTTGTCAAGTTACAAAAAAATAAAAGGGGAAAATTTTGTTTTACTCAAAATATGAAATATAATAATCATTAAATCAATAAATCTCATTGTGTTCAAACTGTCTTTTTATATTTGTAGCTGTTTAATATATTTTATATTTTTTCAATTCCTAGGAGACTATGTTAATACAAATAAACAAAGCATATTTATTTAAACTTTTAAAACTTATTATTATTCATAAAAAGATTAACAAAAAACAGGTTGAAGGGTGTGACATATTTTTGAGTCGGGAATTTTAGGAAATGATCAGGGAAAAAGTTGGGAATTTTATTGGTCAAGTTGAGTAGCCACCACGTATGNTATTTATTTAAACTTTTAAAACTTATTATTATTCATAAAAAGATTAACAAAAAACAGGTTGAAGGGTGTGACATATTTTTGAGTCGGGAATTTTAGGAAATGATCAGGGAAAAAGTTGGGAATTTTATTGGTCAAGTTGAGTAGCCACCACTTATGTGTCTGTGTGTGTGTGTGTGTGTGTGTGTGTGTGTGTGTGTGTGTCCGTGCGTGCGTGCGCCTATTTTTTAAACCTTTAAATCTTAGGCTACTTTACTCCTTTTGTCTCTTCTATAGGACAGATAGGCTTTTTGGCACCCGCTGACCCCAACCTTTAGAGTTAAATTTACTTGATTAAGTTACCTTAATCATCAAAATCATAAATTGTTTCAAGCTTGTGACCAGATTGATTTAGTAAAATACCTCCATCTTCCTGTTTCCTTCCACCACTTTCGTTTCCATCTTTTCTCTCACTTGCACACTTTCTATCGTCTGTTTCTTGGCCTCCATTGCGATCTCTTCCTACATACTTCATCTCCATAATCCTCACAGTATTCTTTCTGTTCCCATCATCATTACTAGGGGTCTGAGAGCTTGGGTTTTTGGTCGATTATTTATAAAAGCTCCCGAGTTCGAGTCTAGTTTGAGTATATTAATAATTTTAAAATGTTAAGAGTACATATATATATTTTTTTAAATGTAAATATCAAATCTTAAAATTTGAGTTTTAAAAGCATATTAAAACACATGTTCTTAAAATATGATTGACACTCATTTTTATAAATAGTAAATATTTTTGAAGGAAAAAAAAAGTTAAGAAATGGAAATATTGGTTTTTAAATTAGAAATAACACTTAAAAAAAAACAAGATTTAAAAATAAGAACACCACTCAAATAAAAATATAAGAGAAAGAATAATTAAAATTGTTTCAACACTCATGCCATTAAAATTTCACAAACAATTATAAAAAACTAAGTTAATAAAATGAATAATTGCCCAATGACTTGGAAATGTAAAACAAGACATTGTACAAACACTGTACACTAATGTAAAGTGATAGTGAGGAAGTCAACCTGAAAGGATAGTTAGGTTAGACCTAGATAGGAACAAACAACCTTTCTTTCTTCTGTTCTTCTTACACTTTCCACACGTCCCACTTCTTAACACTTTGTTTTGAATTTTTGGAAATATTCCCTTTTCATTAATGTATCTTTATATGAAAAAGTAATATTTCTGAAAATTAAAACAATTTGTAACTGTGGAAAGTGTAAGAAGAACAGAAGAAAGAAAGGTTGTTTGTTCCTATCTAGGTCTAATCTAACTATCCTTTCAGGTTGACTTCCTTCACCATCACTTACTTTACATTACTGTACAGTGTTTGTACAATGTCTTGTTTAAAAAAAAAGTTAATAAAATCGATATTTTAATAAGCTAATATATTCCCAAAATATGCTTTAATAACTTTAATTACCCTATAAGAAAATGTGAGAATCATAAACAGTTAGAATGGAGTGTTTCATATTTCGTTTACTATTCCTTAATGTAATTGTGCATGAATATGTTTTTTGTACCAATTTCATTCCTCTATACACATTTGCACATGCGCATTGAATAGGCTCTTAATAGTAATTATCTTACTAAGAAATTGATTTCAATTCAATTTTTAATGAAAATAAAAGTTGATGTTCATACTCATTAATTTTAGACAGGTTAACCAACATAATTCTATAACTAAATAGTATCTAAACTAGTACTAGTTTTGTAAACTTATTAATTAATACAAAATTTAAATATCTTAAGTTTGAAAACATTCAATAAAATATATTCTTGATGCTAAATTTTTAATCTAATAGAAATTAGCCTATTATTTTAGAAAGGAACCAGGTAAAAATAGTAAAGATAATCATTCAATTATTTGGTAATCTATTTAGCTATTTTTATTTTCATTGCTTTGTCAACCTCAATCAAGGATAATTCAAAATGAACGACAATATTGAATAATTTTACCAATCAAAGTAGTTTTAAAGCTCTATTACGTTATTAATGTGAAAATTGACATTAATTTTATCAATCTGCTTAGTAACTGAATGATTTATAAATGAAAATACTAATATTATCTAAATTAAGTAGCCTATGCTTACTATTATATTTTAAAAATTGATTATTACGTACATTAAGTAAAAGCTCGAAAATGATGATCTTACAAAACTTTTGATCTCAATCTCGAGCTTAAATGATGAGCTCGGCTCAAAGCTCAAAATCTGAGTACTTGCAGAGCCTTACTCATTACATGCCTGTACCATCTATCTTGCTTCCTCTACTATCTCATGTTCTCCTTGTGCTCCTACTCTTTCCTGGATAACATAATTCCTAATCTTGTTTCTACTCGTGACAGGTAACATGCTCCACAGAAACTTCATTTCCATGGCCTTCACTTTCCTAGTCTCTCTTACATTCACTGTACATCTGCTGCATGTGACAATGGGTACAAAGTACGCCCTTACACTTCAAGGATACTTCCCTTCTCCTCAACACACCTATAGAACAACTCTCCATGCTGCCCTCTTCTCATTACATCCTCTCTACTTCCACCCTTAATGTTCCTTGCACCATAATAAACTGTCAAACCACTGCCATTTGTGGACAGTCTTTCTAGTCTAGACATTATGCAAGGACATGAAACATTTCAAAACAAAAATAAACGTTGCACTTTTGTAAAACAATGAAAATAATTTTATATGTTCCTATTCTACTTCCATCACTTGACTCAATGATTTCAAAGGTTAATTTTTTTGACTAGTTTATAACATTTCACTTCTGTTTTTTACAATATAGAATCACACAACCACTTGCAGTCATCACATCATCCATTCATATCTGAGGTTTGATACAGCCTTAACCATATAAACTGTACAAGACTTTAATAACATGTATATCTTGGATTAATACATTTGAAAGATTTATAACAATTGCCTTATAAGTATAGTTAATAGATCTAAATCTGATGAATTAGTTCCCCGCACCTTGTTTGTAATAAGTTTACTCGACAGTCTGTCTTCATTATAGTTTTTTCTACGTGTTTCGGCAATTGATTGGGTGGTTCCATGCCGGGAAAAGGACATGAATCCACTGACGTCACCTCTGGCCTCGTCGCACGTCAGTCCAATCATGTGATCCTCCCTTCCATTCCCCTACCCGCCTCTCTCTCAGTAATTGTATAGCAACAACTTCAATTAATATAATATCAACTAATCAATTACAAATCACTGTATTATGAACTGTATAATATAACCTGAGTAATGATTATCTCAGCAATTCCTTATAATTGTAATTAATCTTTAACATCTTGGATCTTACAAATTTTAATAGTGACTTCCCAACATAATATGTCTTGTTGGTTTTAAAAATATGTTTTGTGAATAAGTTTTGTTATGTAACTTGAATTATACGAGCTATAAATGAACCAATATTATTTTTATTTTAAAATTTGTATATTCAGATTAGCAAATAATAAGCTATCATTTCAATAGCAAATAACCTAAATCACAATTGTAATAATTACATTACTAACTTAATTATCTTAAATTCTCAAGTTTTTATAGCAAACTTAGTAATATAAGACTTATTAGCTATCCAACTTTCTATTTTTAGTAAGTTTTATTACATACCTGAAAAAACATATTTTAATATACATATACATTTACAAGCTTTAACCAATTTCACATCCAATCTTTATTAATTTAAATTTTAATATTTTAATGTGTTATGAAATAGTATTGTATAAGCTTTCATTGATTTCATATCCAATCTTTATTATCTTAACTTTTAATTTTATTTCCAGGTTCACTATAATTACTAAGCAATCATATTGAATATGATATGACCTAAATCAAGTCTGGAAAAGTAAATCTGTTTAGAATTTGATGACACATTGGTTTATACAAGATTACTAGTGAATTCAATAAGATATATTGGTTATTTGTCTTTAACTTATTACTTTTAACAGATCTATATAATTAAATTTAAAAAAAATCCAGATAACTTTATCATAACTTCACTTTCATAACCTTTTACTAACCCCACTATATTATATACTTGTATAATTGTATGTTTTCACTTAGTTTTTGTATGTAAAACACTTTTATTTATTTATCAAACATCTTCATTCCAATGTTTGGTTTGAAGTTTCTTTAATTAATTTTATTTAAACCATCACTACTTTAACTTATATATTTTGTAATTAAAAACTAAGTCTTATATCTTATATTAAATAATGCTCCTTACTCTCAACCTTAAAATGTTTTCTAAAATGAAATACATTAGTTATGAATAAGAACAATTCACTTAAATATGGATTGAAGAGGCTTAGTTCATATCCGAGGTTGAGTTGTATCTACCATTATTGCACTTACCAGCTCAACACATCTAGTGTAAGTTTAACAAGCCCTCCATAGTGAGACTTCTCAACCAATCAAATGTATGGGATTATTGGAAATGATATAAAACTACAAATATTAGTTTCACGACACTTACATCTTAAGAAAAATATATTTAGGGACAACTTAACATATTTCAACATGGCGGAAATCTGTATAAACTCATTGTATGAGTGGCTCTAATTATCAATTGACTTATCACCTTACATTTAAATAAAATATCAACATAATAACTATTTTAGTTTAAAAATAACAGAAGGATTTATATAATCATTATAATTGGGATATCTGGATATTTACTTATTTTGCTAATGCTTAAAAATAATATTTTATTTTTGTAGGTTTTTTGCAATCTGAAAATTTTCAGAAACATCCCTAATATTCTTTTGAATTATTACTATTACTACAACAGGTCCATTCATTTCGTCAGTTAACTTAGACCACCGATGCGTCCTGCCCTCTGCCTCCTCCTTCAGCTCACAGAAATTTGTTTTTTTTCTTTTAGTAAGATTTAAAAAAATGTATTTCCAAAGTTAATATTTTATTATCCGCTTCGGTGACCATCTCGAAATAGACTAGACTGCCGAAGATAGGGAGATTGTACAGAGGCGTATAACCCAAACAGGTAGTAAGATTTTGGGCTAAAATAAATCTAAACTTTCCATTGTTTGCTAACATAATCTTTTGAACTCGAATATTCTGTTACAGCCAGAATTGGTGGAGTTTTATTATCTATGGAAGAAAACCCCTGGAGCAAACCACAACAGACCTCATCGTCGTAGACGTCCAGGCTCTCTTCGCCGGATTAGAAACACTCGCAACACAAACAGAGGGCAGCCCAAGGAAATAGATGTGTACTCCTCTCCACGTAAGTTTGGTGTCAGTTTCACTATTCTGGATACTTCAATTAACATATATATTTAAAACTTTGTAATTGTTTCCCAGAAACTATGATTGTAGAAAATTGTTTGGTTAAATTTTCTACAGTCGGCACTTTGAGCTGTGTGCAGGGTATTAAATATCTGTTTGGTCCGAGTCCTACACAAGGGCGTCGCGCCAG
>CABFWO010007574.1:0-24003 GCA_902155825.1 Timema genevievae | reverse complement strand
TGTGTATGCAACAGACGTGACTTGTGGGCTGTTACCATCCTGTGTATGCAACAGACGTGACTTGTGGGCTGTTTCCGTCCTGTGTATGCAACAGTCGTGACTTTTGGGCTGTTACCGTCCTGTGTATGCAACAGACGTGACTTGTGGGCTGTTTCCGTCCTGTGTATGCAACAGACGTGACTTGTGGGCTGTTACCATCCTGTGTATGCAACAGACGTGACTTGTGGGCTGTTACCAGGGCAAGCAAGTCTTGGCCGGATCGTACTGTCAAACTGTTCCCAACCTGTTCTACTAAACCACAAACACAATAATGTAATGAATGAACGGCTGTTTATTAGCTTCGTGCTGAATGGAAGGAAACAGTACAGTCCTGTCAAGCAGACATGACTTGGCAACAACCCACAAGCTGACACTGGAATGCAAGTACAGTCCTGTCAAGAAGACATGACCTGTTAAGAACCCACAAGCTGACACTGGAATGCAAGTAGTCCTGTCAAGCAGACAATAATAAATAAGATTATAACGATTACAAGAATAGATACAACCAGATGAACAAAATGGTTGGTAGGTTGCTCATTTTACTGGCGCACAAAAGAATACATCCCTCAGATTTAAACATTTTAATTTCAAAAGTGATATTTTGTCTTCTAACACCTTCTATTTTATAATTTTAATTCGATAAAACACTATCAGTATGGTGGTACTTTATACGCACATCATAATTAATTGATAATCAAATTTTAACTGTGATAATTGTTTGGTAAATATTTAATATTTTATTTTCAAATCCTATATTTGACTATCGATAAAGGATGAGATATTTACCTTATTTTAATAAAACATGTGACAATACTCGTCATTTGACACGCGAGTATTTGAACGAGTGAATTGAGGAAGGGGGGTTACACAAGATAGCGAGATCTCTATTATATAGATTTTAGTTTGGCAAACATGGATAAAACTAAAGTCCTATGACATTTCGTTAATGTTAAAATACTGAACCAGATGAAGCACTTTGACAAAAAACAATGCATTTTTTATTCTATATTTTCTACTATTTCCTTAAGTCCGTTTGGTAAGAATGGCGTGTCTTTATGATACTCGTAATTTGATCATTTTTTTTTGCTTCAAATTTGAATTACATGAGCTTGTTTATGGACGATGCATTGTCTGAGTGAGACTCACGTAATATTCAAATATATAGTATATTAAATTGTACCCAGAAAAAGAATTGTTGCATATTAATGCGCAAACATACAGAGAGACACATGGATTATTTTTTTCTACATTTAGGAAGTTTCTTTAAAAATTCCACTCTGCTCATGAAATATATTCAAGAACTGTTGATATTACCATTTGTGGGAAATTAAACTAAACTTATACACTGAGGGAATATTTGATTAATTTCTGCCAAAAAAAGTTTTGTTATAAAAATTGCAAACATACTGACCTTAACTCGAGTTCAACTTAATTTCCACCTTAAGTGACAAGTGCAAGTGCTGTCCATAGAAATGAACTTTTCCCCTCAGGTCAGAAGATGAACATTTATATAAATTATTCTGGATTAAATATATATTTCATTGTTTGAGTAACTGATTAAATATCTAAGAGGCCCAGATTTGATTTAAAGTGAGGCCCACTAAATTATTTATTATTTGTTTATGAGAACATCATGATATTAAATTATAAAATACCTGGTGGCAGAGTAGATTGTTTAGTATTAGTTGGGTTGTCCCAGGTTAAGTTAGTTATTTGTATGTTAATGTAATAGAGGTGTATGTTAAACACAATTATTAAAAATAGTTCATCCATTTGGAAAGTGAATGGGAAAGATCTTTCATCCTGCGAATATGGAATCTCGTCACTGCAGAATTAAAAACCAAGGTCACTGCTCTTGACCACGGCAGAGGCTCTAAAGATAGAACGGTTTTTACCATGCATTTAAAAATTAAGTCCGAGCCCATATTTTCGTTAAATATTAAATCTATTCGCCGTGAGCTAGATGTGATACTATATTCATACAGTTGTGAGAGCCGGGTTGCGTCATCCTCAAATGAAAGGAGTATGTTGCATTGATATTTTATTATGAGGGGCTCATTTAAAAAAATCTATTATTTATTATTTCAGTTTCGACAAAATATGCCATAAATTTTAGCTTGCACAAAAAATGGAAGAGTTATAAAGATTTATGTTATTTACCCTTTTAAGAGTGGAGTAAATTCTACGAGCAAAGCATATAACTATTATAAACAAAACATTACCCACTTTGGTGGTCGCATGGTCTAAGGAATCACTCTCGCAATAGATGACAGGGTTGTTGGAGTTCGATACCGGTTGGATGTACGAAGGGTGGTTTTTACTAAATGGGTTTCCGCTATCTCTCTCTAGCTCCACTCGCAATTGCGGGTACACTTACTCTAAATTCAACCTATATATATATAAACACCACGTCTAACAACCCGTTCACGTTGTACACTTATGCGCCAAATATAATAATGGGTTAGGGATGCGGAAGGTTGAATTTAGAGGAAGTGTACCTGCATTTGCGAGGGGAGCTAGAGAGAATGGAAAGCCATATATATATATATATATATGAAAAATAGGTTCATAAAGATGATATAAACGGTTTAATGTTAAAATATGTTGATAAAATAAATCACTGATTGCTAAGAGCAGGAGATACCGGGTGTTAGTAAACTTGGTATAACAACATTAATACACAGCTTGTAATAATCATGTTATATTTGTATATAATACAATCCACAGGAATATCTACAGTGAATGTTAGTTTCAAACCCAAGTCAATATCCAAAATTATTTCATGGCAAACGAAGACATTTCAGTTAACATTTCACAAAGTAGAGATAAATGTAATTGGAAAAATGAACCTTGAAGAACAAACTTTAGTTTCTTTAATTTTTTTCCCAGATAACTTTTTTATTACAAAGTGGAAACTAAAAGTAGAGCAACTACGTTCTATGAGAAAACCCGAAAGGTTAATTTTAAAAAAACATTATTTAAAAAACAATGCAAACAAGTACATTGAAGTTTCGGACTGTTTTAAAATATAACAATTGTGTGTAATTTCCTCAACATGTTGTGGGACTGATATAATAATTGATCATAAGCTTTGATTAAAAGAAAGTAGAGCCCTATTATAGGGGACCATATCTTGATTAGATGACAAGTCTTTAGATAATTTGGTTCTGACTCCTGGACTTTAAATTTGTTCAAGAAGCGTCCAGTGTTCTTATAACAATATGAATAGACAGCAAATAAGTTTTGAACTCCAAGAGTAGTTTAGATAAAGTGTCTAATGTGTCACAATCCATCAAAACGCGTGACATTAGCTCGATCGTCGATGTGAGGTAAAATGTAGGGATACACTATGAATGTGTGAAAAGTATTATTTTTATTTTTATTATGTATAAACAATTAAAATGTATTTAATCTATATATATTTTAAGTATTACTATCGGTGTTGTTTTATTTTTAAATTATTTGTTATCTTCATCATGTTTTGATAGGAATACTATAATACATAATATGTATAGTATATGTGACATGTGAATGTGTGTGGTATGATTGTGTGTTTTAATTATTATTTTCTTTATCAGTTATTTATTTCAATTTTCCTCATTTATTTAATTTTAATAAGTCTATATATGTACAATAATTATTTTAAGGGCTATGTGGTGAATAATACATTATTATTATTTATGTACTAATATTATAAACTAGTTTTTAACCATCATATTAATTACACATAAGTTTAAGTATGAACATTCTTTATTAATAAGAGGATAAGTGTAAGAAAAGGCACGGGTCTTAACTTCGCCCAAATAAAATTGATATTATTATTAATATTATTAACTATCATACCAGCACAGCCAACCTGAGTTACAGTGTTTGTATAAAGTGACTGTGGATTAAGCTGAAATAGAAAATCATCGTTTTATGTAATCAGTTTAAAAAAAAAATTCGTATCATATTCTATGTTCACACACATGTATGTATGAACATAAACAATTAGTCAGTTTTATTTGATATCTGACGTAGATCAGAGGTTAAACTTAATTAACGAACCACACCCCTTTACTTACGATATTTATCTACGAGTGTTTTAGTTTCTTTACAGAAAGTATGCAACTGTAAAAAAACCTGACTAGTAGAATATTACAGGTGTATCTTATTGTACTGATAATATATTTATAAGAACAAAACCTACCACACCATAAATATTTTAGTTGTTGTGTTGGTAAATGAAACTTCCTCCTTTCCACGCATTTATGTTGGCAGCCAGATCAAGACGAACCTCGTAAACATAAACAACATTTCCAGCGAACGACCCTTTCTGACTAGTATTCGATCAGGGAGCCATATTCCACCTACTTACTTTTTGTTCCTGACGTTATTTTCGCATCAAACCTGCAACAAGATTTATTTATGATCTCGAGGAGCAACGAGAAAAATCGCAAGGAAGATAATAAACCTGATCCCCCCACCCTCTCCGTATCTTCCTACAAGGAGGGCATTTTTGTGAGATATGTCAAGGGGTGAAAGAGAAGGTTAGAGGGATGGAGGGTTGAGAATAAAAGGAAGTGAAGGAATCTGGGAGGGAGAGTTGTCAAGGAAACGGACAATTGGTCACAAAAACAAACATATCTCTTTACTCATCTTCTCTTATTCAACGAGATCTCGTTTCAAAGTGTGACTGACCTTTTGACCATTGATAGATATGTTCTCATCTCCTTCCAGGACTGATACCATATCTAGCAGCAAGGTCAGTCACACGACACACAATTCAAAATGGGAAGAAAGCTTCGATAATAATAAAATATAAATATACAGGGTGTTCGGAAACTCGTTGCCCAAACTGCACATATAGCTTGTTTGAACCAAAAGTAGAGACGAACATTTTCCGGGAAGTTTTGAATCGGGTAAGTTTCTGCAGTGGCGGCTTGTGGTTGAGAGGTTAAATTGTAGAGGTGACACTTTGAGCCTATTGTATTTCAACATATAGTGTGTTAAGATACTAGTGTATTATATTATAAGAAGGGGAGGGGTAGATAGAAAGCACGTGGGATGGGGTTGGGGGGGAGACAAATGTCAAGCCAACCTTGAAATTATTTTAATAAACTTGTTGATGATTAGAAAATGAAGTCTGATTTATGAACATAACGGGTCGACAAAGGCTCGCATTCGTTTCTTTACTAGTTTTCTTAGCACCGCGTCTTACTACCCGTTCGGGTTGTACGCTTATGTAATAATTACACCAATGTGCTTGGGATGAGGAAAGTTGAATTTATAGGAATTACACAACCACATTTGCGTGGAGTGAGAGTGGAAAAACATTTATGAAAACCGGCCTCAGTGCACCCGACTGGGATCGAACTCCGATCTCCTTGTCATTGGCTGTCTAGTCTATTGCAAGAGTAGCGCGTTAAACCGCGTGGCCACCAAAGCAGGTGTTTCTATACTACCACTACTACTACTACTACTGCTACCACTACTACTACTATCACCACCACTAAATATTTTTACTATTATTATTATTATCCATTTAATCAGTTGAAGTTATTTTACAGAAATAATAATTGAAAAATTTCCGGAAAAATTATAGGATTTTTTTTTCCAAAACTGAAAATTTTCCGTCTCACATCTCTAACCAAAAGTAATACAAAATACCTATTCACTTACATTCTGAAAACTTTGATAATATCATTAAATTGTGTCCAAAGTTTCGGCGTACAGCGCCGGGAGAGTAAAGCTGTTTAAGCTTGCGTGTACAACAGGTTGCATAGGCGTTAGGCACGCATCACTGCACAATGCACATGTAATAATGGCAAGCACTTTCTGAGATGTAGGACCGTTAATGATGACCCTCAGAAAGTATTCCCATTTCTAGATGGACTGATATGTTGTTTACCTTAAATTGTGATATGTTCTGCTGCTGTGCTCCAAGATATCAAGGTGTGTAGTGCCACGCGCCTTACTCATATGCAACCTTTTGTACACGCGTGCTTGAACAACTTTGCTATCCCGGCGCTGTATGCCGAAGCTTTGGACACAATTTAATGTTATTATCAAAGTTTTCAGAATGTAAGTGAATAGGGATTTTGTATTACTCTTGGTTCAAACAAACTATATGTGCAGTTTGGGCTATGAGTTTCCGAATATCCTGTATAGTTAAAATTTAACTCAGGATTATTAGTTAAGATTCAGAATATATTGAGACTAATAATTTTGAAAGAATATTCGTTTTTTAAATTTAATACATGCGTATAGAAATACTAGTGGGGAAGTTTTCTCAGTTTGAATGTTCACAATATTGAATAATAGTCTCTTTTAATAAATAATAGCCCACCTCGGTGGTCGAATGGTCTAAGGTGTTACTCTCGCAATAGACTGGCCTGCTGATCTCGGGGAGCTCGGAGCTAGAATCTTGGTCGGTTCAAATGAGGGTTGTTTTCCCTAAATGGTTTCCCACTCTCCTTCCACGCAATTGAGGGTATACCACCTCTAAAAGATTCCTTCCTCATCCCCAACTCATTAGAGTAATCATCATACATGAGTGTAATCTAAACGGCTAACGGGTCCCAAGGTCTAGTGGTCAGATCACCTGGCTATGAGTCTAGGGGTATCAGGCTCGATTACCGGCTGATACCTTGGGTATTTCTCCCGAATGGGGAATCACCCCGTCGGTCACCAGGGTTTGGTTAGTTAGGCTTAAGTTAGGTTTAAGTGTTTTCACTAGTTCTTCCCCCTCATACTCACTATCACCATCACCTCATCTCATCGGGACATTTAAAGAGCCTCCACGGAAAGGATGTACTATTAGTACATTCGGGCTTCCCCTGGGTAACCGTTCTTTAGTACTAGCTAATATTTACACCACTGGGATACGAATGGTGAAACCCAAACGTGCAATATTATATTATTACCTGAACAGGTAGTAAGACGAGGTGATAAAAGAATCCTCTCTCCAAGTCCCTCAGAATATATCCGTTTCAATGTCACAACTCTTTATTGGAGCTGACGCGTGAAAGGAATTGCTCCCGTTGAACTAACCCTACCAACTGTAGAGGTCTATTATACGTCTACGTCGGAACCTCCTCAATAAGATACTGTTGTTTGTAATTGTTCTCTTCTTGTTGTGCTCTACTTGTGTCTCCAGCTTGTGTACGCGCCAAGACAAATGCATTATCATTAAAAGAATTTAATGAAACCACCAACCATAGTTTTAAGTGGTTTTTCTCCCCAAGATAAGCGTTTTGGTTCTATAATGAAGAAACATGGTACTTGTGAAATAGCATCTTTAAGGATGTGTTTGGATATCTTTACGGACTTTTTTTTAGTATCGCCTCTTACTACCCGTTATACCCTTAAGTACTAATTACACTAATGGATTAGGAATCGCGAAGGTTGAATTTAGAGGAAGTGAACCCACATTTGCGTGGAGGAAGAGTGGAGAACCATTTAGGAAAAATCACCCCCAGTTTACCCGACCGAGATTCAAATCTTGATTTCACGTCCTCGAAAGTCTAGCTCGACACGAAACTAGCGCGTTAGCTAACTACGCCACCGAGGGAGGGTGAATTATAAATATTGCTGCGGCCATTTATCATAATAGAAACAATTGAGGGTTGATTTCAAAATAAATATTCTTGTTTAAATTTAGTCCCTTTTCATTTGATTTCCTCAAATGATCGTGGATTTCAATTAAATAAAAAGAATCAATAATTATATCTTAATGTTTTTATTAACGCCTTAATTAAAGTAGGGTGGATGAGAACGTGGGTAAATTTCAAAAGTTTTTTTAGTTTTTTTAAAATAAAAAACCTTTTTATTCTAAAACTATAACATTTTATTCAGTAGATACATTTATTTTAATTTTCTACACGTCATGGTAATGGATATTTGCAATGAGCACACTTTTAAAATGAAGAGGAAAATGTCCTGAGCTTTTATAAACTACAAACATTTTATTTGCTGCCAACATTGATAAAATCTGAGTGTTTTATTGTTGTTATAATGTTGTTATTGATAATATCTATCAATATCGACAGCTACAGATCAAATGACTTGGTGTGAAAGTAGATCTAGTCCTTTTCCAGCTGTCAGATAAGGTTCTTCCTGTAAAGTTCCAGCTGTCAGATAAGGTTCTTCCTGTAAAGGCTGTACTTATAAGTAGTAATGTTTGTTTCCTTTGATTAAAAGTGACTTCTTAATTAAGTTATATATCAAGCTTGAGGTCCTCTATAAAAGTGCCGGTCCAGGTATTTTATCCAGCGATAAACGGGGACCTTAAGGGACCCCGCTCTGGGACATCAAAATCTCCACAGCAGTGTTTTAATCCCACGCTCTAGAGGACATCACGAGGTTTATGTCCCAGTCAATATTTACAGTAGTAAAACGCTGAATTACTTGACGGTGGTGAAAAAAAATCAAATCGAATCAAATTATGTAAAAAATATTAATCAGAAAAATTTCACATGTTCCAGAGATGAATTTATCCTTTGGTATCTTTATTTAAACAAAAATGTATATACATCGTAACATTTTTATGATGACTTTTAATGGGTTTTTATAAATACAAAATTTTACTGAGTTTAAGGAACATGAGGAAAGGTCAGCGTTTTTGTAATTTTTAAATCAAAACTTTTTTGTCCAAAACCAATAAACTATTGCTCCAATAGAAACATAGACGTTAAGTTTCTCCACGCGGTAATATCAACAGTTGTTGAATATCTGTCACGAGCACGGCGGCGTTAGATGACAAACTTTTTAAATGAAGATAAAAAAGTTGTCATTAATTTCCAGGACATCCTTGAAGATATTCAACAACTATTGATATCAACATATGAGGGAAATTAAGCTCTATGTTTGTACTGGAACAATATTTTGTTTATTTTGGTCAAAACAATGTTTTGTTATAAAAGCTGAAAAAAAAACCCACCGACTTTTCTCGCGTATCCTACATCCCCACTTTAATGGATTTAGTTCAAACTCAATATTTAGATGTTACATGGTTATACTTTGAGATTATATAATAACTTTAATTATATCTATATATTTAATGGTAGTTTATTAATGACTTACTCAAAAACCTCATTTAATGTCTCAAACGATTTTGTTTAAAATGGTTGACATATTTTTCGAAGATAAACTAATTTACAAATAAACATTTTTTTGTAAATTTGGTTCCACTAAAGTACAGTCTGTGTGAAAGAATATGAACGATTGCATTATAACATTTATTTTAAATGTTGGTGTTTGATGTTCTAACGATGCCGTTGTTTTAACTGTCTATAGATATTTTCTTAATTAGACACGTGTTCTCTAGACATATTTACTACTTGGTACAATCACTCGCATCCAGCCCGGTACAGTCGAGATTGGTGTAGTGGTTCATATTCCTGACCTTTAATAGGAGGCCAAGGGTCAGTTCCAGACGAATGCACTGGAGGCGATTTTATCTGTAAAGTTAATCCGACCCGAGAATGATTGCAGGCCTACGTTCCTTAAACATTCGTCCTCCTTTTCCTGTGTTTTATAGCCTTCATAGCTCAATAATGCAAAAACGGATAAAAGAAACCAAAGAATTAAAATTGTTTGTTGTGAAAGTTTTTTTACCGCCAAAAGTGACATTAGCTCAACATATGGGCACACAAGCTAATGTGGCTTGGTGTATGGATACATGAAAGTAGATCTGGTAACTCTTCATAGCTGTCAGATAATGCTATTTGTAAGGATATCAGAGTTTACACTAAATGTCTGAATAGAAGCTCTCGCTCTGGCTGACCCGGGTTCATATCCCTCCACCCTGAAATCCCTGAACGAACCCCGGCTGCAGGAGAGGTGGAGGGTGGTGGGTTATCAACAGCTCCCTCGAGGGGTGGATACTTGACACCTTACACTCGGAGGAGGGATTGGTTTCATCAGCGGCCGCCAGAGAGCACCATCATAGCTCGAGTAGTTCCTAACTCGTGGCCCGAGAGACGCGGGCTGACCGCACCTGGCGTGTCGATTGGGGTAGTGGTGCATGGGACCTCCTGAGAACTTTTATCGAGCTTGGTGACTCAGCCGTTACACGTTTTTAGCTTTGGTTAGAGCCAATCACAATTCTTGCGTTTGAGGAGTGTGTGTGTGTGTGAAATACCCACAATTACTTTTATTCGGTTTCTTTAAATTTACCCTAGGAAAAGCTGTTTCGTTTTTTAAGCAAGGCATTTTTACCTTATATTACAGAGATAATATTGTAATTTTGATTTGTTTTAACTCGAGATTTTGATGGGTTTTTACGTTTAAAACGCTCCCAAATGGTTTCTGGTTCGAATTTGATATCTATATGGATTTGGTCAGACCTTGAAGTTAAACCATGGCTTTAAGTCTTTCTATCTCTCTTAGACTGATAATGATTTACTGTGAACAGTTTTTTTTAGAAATGTTAAATTTTTCCAAAATGTCTTTAGCGATCTGGTTAAAAATTAATATCCGGGGAGAGTCTTCTTCATGATAAAAACAATATATACAGGTTTTTAAGAGAACTATTAATTTAAGGCTAGTTTTTTCAAAGTTCCAACTATACGATAGTGATGTCGAGCTGTATCGTAGCATTCATTTTGAAACCATGTGCTTATGATCATTCTAAATCTCTTCAGATGAATTGAGGCTCACACGGGTGAGTGCGAACAATGCCACCTTCTACTTGCTATCACTTCCCACCACGGCTGTCACTCTATATGTCATTCTCCATTCCTCTTCGTGCTCTCATTCTTCTAACGCAGACTGGAGCTTCTCGAGATGTTTACCTTCTTGGCCTCAGGTCAATATCAGCAGGTCAATCTTAGCAGGTCGATCGTGGCGGGTCAATCTTAGCGGTTCAGTCAATCTTGGTAGGTCATTCTTAGCGGGTCAATCTTGGCAGGTCAAACTTAGCACGCCAATCTTGGCAAATAAATCTTGGCAGGTCAATCTTGGCAGGTCAATCTTGGCAGGTCAATCTTGGCAGGTCAATCTTGGCAAGTCAATGTGGCAGGTCAATATTGGCAGGTCATTCTTGCCATGTCAATCTTGGCAGGTCAATATTGGCAGGTCATTCTTAGCAGGTCAATCTTGGCAGGTCAATCTTGGTGGGTCAATCTTGGCGGGTCAGTTATAGAAAGTAGCTAATATTATATGCACCTGCATTAACGTGTGGAGAGGACAGGAAATCCAGTGGAGATAATTAACCTGAGTACTCCCAGGTGAGATTCAAACCCTGACCTCCCCTTCATCAGCAATTCAGCTTAGTATGAGACTGACGCTCTAGAATGTGCGGCTACTAATGTTGGTAAGTTGCTGGATGTTGATCGTACTAATAATTGAAATAATAAAATAGTGCCACACAATTGTACATGATATTTACTATCTGGTTTATTTTTAAAATATGCCAGCCACGAACTATCCTTGAATAAATCGTTTTCTTAAAAAATAAGTAGTCAGAGCTATTTATCGTGTAAAACACTCACAAAATATCCATTTTGAACAAAATCTGTAGAGCCCTATTAATAAAAGTGTCTAATTAAAAAATTAGTAATCAGTAAATTACCCTCAATTTTGGAAAAAAATAATTAAAATTTTGATGTATCCTCGAGGGGTATGACTGACCTTACGACATATAAATATAAAATTTGGAGTCCATAGACATCTCTAGTTTTTAATGATTTAGGGGAAGAAGGGGCGGGGGACTTATCTAACCCATTTCTCACTTTAAATTAAAAAAACTTTGTACCCGTTGAATTACACGAATTATATGACAGAGTAATTAACTCTATTAGTCATATAAAACATGTATGCTTTGCTCCAAATGTGAATTTTCAATTTTCTTAACAAAACACAGATTATTGGGTGAAGGGGGGGCGTGTGCCCCCTGTCTGTCCCCCGTTAATGACGACCGTGGGTTGATCGTAATACATTAAACAGTTTTGGATGCATCCCCAGGAACAGACAGATATACAGACAGATGGACAGACAGAAATATATTGATTCCGGAGAACACAGACGTCAAGATATAATTTAATCTTAGGGTGAAATATGTCCACGATTACAACACGTTCTATAAATGAGAGAGAGACAGTAAAGCTTGCAGAGGCTATCAGGCAACGAGCTCTTTGAGGCCCAACTCTTAAGAGCGATCTCGCCCACGGGCAGTAGGAAGACCCAGAAGGTTGGCAGTACGTATAAATACATGACCTCGACATGTGTGAGGAGGAGGAGGTTGGCCAGCCTGGAGCTGTCTGATCAACTATCTACAAGATCCTGAACTTGGGGAAACTCAGACGGTGATCATTAGGGCCAGTTTATTGGCAGACAAACTATTTTAATCTGAGAGTAGTAAAAATTTATGTTAAACATCACGCGATAACTTATTTATCACTGCCAAGACTTTCTAGTTCCTTTACCTAAAAATGGAGACGTTTACTTAAAACTAATAAGATATATGAAACTAAATAATACACTATGTTACAGAAACATATCGAACAAATAATAAACATCAGTTTGCGTACGGATTGGGTAGGTTGGTTTTAATATTTGATTGGGTCTTCCACGCATATTGTATGGAGGAGTGCGGACAGAGCTGAAATTGTTTCAACCCACGCAGTTCGCGCTGATTTCTTGTGATTCACGTGATAACACTTCTGATACACCCTTGTCCATCCGGCGGAAATGTGAATCCAGAGTAACGCCCCTTAACTGAATTTAACTCCCAGGCACAGCTCGCACTATCCATACGAACACGGGATGAGGATGTTGAAGTTAAGGGAAACTTATTATCATCAATCTGGAGGGAAAATGAGTAACCTCTTCTAGATTAAAGCTCGAAAGGAGTCGAACTACAGCCTCTTAGGTCAGAGTCCAACACTAAGCCTGCCAGTCAGTAAACTGTTGAAATAGACAACTTATTAATGTTTTGCTAAACTTGAGCCACACAAACAATCACTTGACTCTTCCCATCATGCAACACAAACAAAGGACTGTAGCTCTTCCCATCATGCAACACAAAGGACTGTAGCTCTTCCCATCATGCAACACAAACAAAGGACTGTAGCTCTTACCATCATGCAACACAAACAAAGGACTGTAGCTCTCCCCACCATGCAACACAAACAAAGGACTGTAGCTCTTCCCATCATGCAACACAAAGGACTGTAGCTCTTCCCATCATGCAACACAAAGGACTGTAGCTCCATCTAGTGCCATCAATGTGCGAGAGTAATCATATATTTTATATTGTAATAATTAATGCTTTAAATGTTTTGGAATATTTCTTGTGAACCACGTCTTACCACCCATCCAGACACAGTACACTAATAGGGTTTAGGGAGGAGAAAGGTAGAATTTAGAGGAAGCGTAGCCACATTTGAATGGAAGGAAAGTGGGAAACAATATAATAAAAATACTCTCAGTACACTTAACTAGATCTATTTAGGTGGTCGTGAGGTCTAAAGCCTCACTCTCCCAATATACTGTACTGATAATTAGGTAGAGGTTGGAGTTCAAAAACCGGTTGGGTGTACTGATAGTGGTTTTCCTCTCTCCATCCACACAAATAGGGTACACTTCTTCTAAATTCAACATTTCTCACCCCTAGAACTTGGACCGGCAGGTAAGACCCGTTGACAGTTAATAAAACAAACTACACCCGACTAAGATTCGAACCCCCAACATCTCCGTCATTGGCAGTCTAGTCTGTTAACGAGAGTGACTCGTTAGACCAAGTGACGGCCGATGCAGACAAACAAGTGATGCATCAGAAGAAGGAACGTCTTGAGATGTGAGAACACTCCATCCAGTGACGTTGTGACGTTTAAAGTTGGAGAGAGAGACAAGATAAACTATTGCCCCCCTCAGAAAATAAGTTGGCCCCCTTTATAAATCACAGCGGCGCCCCAAGCTCGCGTGAAAGGAACTTCTTCGATCTGAGCCAAAGAATCAGTATGTCTCCCCAAGCAGCATCCTTTTCCGTTTATATGAAGGGAGAAAGGGGAGGCGGTGTTTGAACCCTGACCTTCAAGTCACCGGCCAAACAAACAAATCGAGACGTGTCCACCGGTGTGAGCAGTAAGATATCAGGACACCAGCAAATAAAACAAACATACTTATCTAATATTAAATATTCTCATGGACGTGTTTTGATCACCCAACTTTTCTATTTGTTGACCGTGCCTCAGCAAGAAGTTGGATACTCTCTCTCTCCGTATTATATAGGTCAATGGTTTGACCCCAAGAGGTGTCTTATATACTTTATTATACAGTTGTGGTTCTAGATTAATTTAGTTTTTAAATGAGATTTTGATGTGAGACTTTTTTTTAGTATTCACATTAATTAGTCCCCCATTAAAACAAATCTCCCGAAGTTTTGATTTTTTATGTTTGTTGCCTTCCCAAACATTAGTTTGAACTTGCCGTGGACACAGAATACTTGGAGTTGTTTAGTTTGAACTTGCGGTGGATGCAGTATACTTGGAGTTGTTTAGTTTGAACTTGCGGTGGATGCAGTATATTGGAGTTCTTTAGTTTTAACTTGCGGTGGACGCAGTATACTTGGAGTTGTTTAGTTTGAACTTGCCGTGGATGCAGTATACTTGGAGTTGTTTAGTTTGAACTTGCCGTGGATGCAGTATACTTGGAGTTGTTTAGTTTGAACTTGCCGTGGACGCAGTATACTTGGAGTTGTTTAGTTTTAACTTGCCGTGGACGCAGTCTAGCTGGAGTTGTTTAGTTTTAACTTGCTGTGGATGCAGTATACTTGGAGTTGTTTAGTTTTAACTTGCGGTGGATGCAGTATACTTGGAGTTGTTTAGTTTTAACTTGCTGTGGATGCAGTATACTTGGAGTTGTTTAGTTTTAACTTGCTGTGGATGCAGTATACTTGGAGTTGTTTAGTTTTAACTTGCCGTGGATGCAGTATACTTGGAGTTGTTTAGTTTTAACTTGCCGTGGATGCAGTCTACCCGGAGCTGTATATTTTCTCCTCAGGCCCTCTAGATCTGCGCAGGCGCACTGAAGAGCCTCCACTCGACCAGGAGTAGGAGGGAGAATGACTGTCTGGTCTGAGGGTTAGCGACGTCCCTCATGGAGTCTTCTCAAGGTCAGAGAGACACGCCGGGCGTCAAGGACGTCACCACGACGCTGGGGAATGGTATGCAGGCGTCGTGCGCTGCCAAGAACCACAGCAGGTGGGTCAGTGAGGAGGCCGGTCCCAATACACTAGAACTTAACCTAATGTAACAATGTAACAAGGGGGTTATCTACCAACTCCAGGATACGCAAGGTTTGTAAATCATGCTACCGACTGCATATATCAGCACACGACTTACAAACTAACTAAACTCTAGATCCCCCCCCCCTCGGTCCTGTGAAAGAGGACGCCTGAGTTTCACTGGTACTCAATCTTTCAGCCATGCCAGGAGTCAAACCGAAGACTCTTATTTTAGTACTGGGACGCGCTACCAGCTGATGTAAGGTATCAAACCCGATTACGTTATAGACATTCAATAGCCTTTTTACTAGGAAGTTAGGGTTAGAATCCCGAACCATCTGTATTTAGGGTGGCTTTCTCCTTCCTCTATTCGATCTAATGCAGGTACATTTATTGTTTTTCACTACTCGCTTCATCGCCACGTATTTAATTAAGTACATCGATAAAACCAATATGGTGGAGTTGACTCTAGTTTTGAGTTCAGACCGTCTCTTAAATAATCTAGTATTTATAAAAGGGACATTCTCCTGGAGTGAGGCTCTGTGTAGGGAGGTCAATGATATGTCTATGTTTTAGTCACCGATATATTGACAAATTTGTCGATATATTTCTTATATCGGACAACTTTTGAGGGTTTGTGAATCAAAATAAATTGAACGATTTGTTTCTATATTTTTATTAAACCTGTCTGATATTTTCAACAGATAAGTTAAACATTAAAAAGTGAAAAACTGCGAAGAATATAATTAAGAGCGTGCATCACATGCTCATTAACTCTGTGCGACAGTCAGCTACAAACCGTGAATTACACCAACACTACTGTACGTGGATTATTTCTGATTAAACACTAATGGAGATAAGGAATTAATAGAAGTTCCTGATACAAAATATTGTTGAAATATTAAATTATATTTGGATAAAAACTGCATTTAAAAGGCCGTTTTTGACCATTTTAGAATGGCTTCACAGCTAAGCGCTGTACTCAAATATCCATTCTATCATAATAGTGACATACTGTATTTATTAACAAGAAACTTTGTCGCTTTGTCCCCCATCGTCACCGCGGAAAATGTCAAGTAATCTTTCAAATACGAATGCACTGCACACATTTCTGACATATCGTAAGTGTTTTTTTTCCTCCCTTTACTAACTACCACACCTCGCGTGAGCCGGGAGCTGAGTTGGGCCTGCTATGATGAACGCTCTTAATGAACAGAAGCCATCTTAATACCAACGTTACAGTTCACTATTCAATATATCGAAAACAGCCTACACATCGATACAATTTGATCAATATATCGTATCTTTCGATACATCAAATGATAAATCCATCGATTTATTGGGGAAAATTGCCATCCCAAGATTTGTGGTTGGCTATATTTTAAAGATAAGTTAGCTTGTAAAACGTGTGTTTCAGTCTAAGGATGCCTGTGGCCACAGTCGACAACTGTTCTGTGCGGTCCGTGAGCTCAGAGGACGTGTCTTACGGGGCCGGGGTTCGAAGCCAGTGCTGTGGCAAGGCCGCCAACCCTGCCTACAAGACTGGCCGGAGGCTGCAACTACTGCAGATGTTGGTACTGCCCTTCATACCGATACTAGCGCTCATCATGCAGACTTCCATCACTCTGAGAGACATACTGGTCTATCGTCAGGAGGTGGCGGAGATTGACCTGCAGGTATAGTTGTTTATAAGATGGCATGACCTTTACTCTGAGAGACATACTGGTCTATCGTCAGGAGGTGGCGGAGATTGACCTGCAGGTACAGTGGTAATAAGATGGCATGACCTTTACTCTGAGAGACATACTGGTCTATCGTCAGGAGGTGGCGGAGATTGACCTGCAGGTACAGTGGTAATAAGATGGCATGACCTTTACTCTGAGAGACATACTGGTCTATCGTCAGGAGGTGGCGGAGATTGACCTGCAGGTACAGTGGTAATAAGATGGCATGACCTTTACTCTGAGAGACATACTGGTCTATCGTCAGGAGGTGGCGGAGATTGACCTGCAGGTACAGGGGTTGTAAGGTGTCATGACCTTCATCACGCTTTGTTAGACTGGTAAACTATTTTATATCGATATGATAACTTGCAAAAATGAAATTAATCTATGTGAGATGAATCTGAAGTGTTTGTTTTAGGATATTTATTTTAGGAGTTCTCACTACGTGTGACCTTGACACACCTAAACACTTAACCAAAAACTCCACATTAATTTATAATCCTCTCAGTAGATTGGTATTTATGTCTTACCAGCCTCGTTATTGTACATATTTAGTAAAAAGTTACCTTTATTTTAATGTGTTTAATAATTTAAGCATCTTCTCTTTTTACTTCTCGTCTTCCAGTAAACTTGTCATCGATGTTTTAAAGCTTACATATTTTTTTGAGTTATTTTTAGCTTATTTTATTAAGAAAGTATTGAAGATAGAAACTTTTTTATCTTGAGATGATTAAATCTTGATGTCTTATTAGCTCCAGAAGCCCAAATTATAATTTTGTTCACAGTCCTAAAGTTAAGGGTATTTTACTTATTATTGAAAAAATTCAAACTAAAAAAAAGTTTAAACCATTATTTTAAAATTGGGTACTTGTAAATTTTTTTATGGTGATAGTTTAGAATGTGATTTTTTTAAAAATCACTTCATATTATTTTATTGATAAATGATTTTATAAAATCAAATGTATTCTAAAAATGGCCGTACATTACAATAATTCGTTCAGGATTTGTGTATGAAACAAGTTTTATATGATTATTAAAACACTGTTATTTTTTCTGAGGTAATTTTTAAAAGGGTTGTTTACCTAAGCCTACAACCGATTTAAAAGTTCCTAATCACAAAACACCATTGTATATGAGAACGCATATACACTTGTTTTAAACAGCACTTTGAACGGGAATGTGATGACACGAGCTGTGTCAAACTGGCCCATCGCTCCTAGACGGAGATAAGCCCTTGTTGCACGGCTGAGTCACCGGTTGATGAGTGTCGTTTAATCCGGACCGACATTTTAATAAGAACCTATCCCCGATTGGGGCTGGCAATAGATAACCTGCGTCACAGCCATCCAACGTCATGTCTGGAGCCTGGGGGAAGGGGGGGGGGGTAGTATCGCACATCTACCGACAAGGATTGGGGCTTATTTAATAAATTTAACCTAACACAGCAACACTTAACGCCAGTAGCTATGACACCTGGGTAACAGAACTGACACATACCTACATATTACATTAATGTAGGCATCATCTGGAATAGAACCCAGTTCTCTAGATCAGCAGAACCAGGAAAATACTCTTGATCCCTTTTTCAAAAAAAACAAACCATAACAGTCCCTAACACAAGTCGGGTTGCTATGATCCAATTTTCATAGAAAGAAACTTTTAGTAAAACATATTTTTAAATGTATTTGTAATTATTTATTTACTTTATGAATCAACAGATTATATCTGAACACGACTTACACAATATCTTCTAGAACAGACACACCACCTTGTCTCCAGACCGTTAGCTCATCACTGTGAAAATCTACGACTTACAAACTATCTTAATTCTAGAATATACACAACATCCAGTCTCACAGCCATTAATTTATCACTGTGAAAGGAGAATAACCCATTTTACTAATGACGTATTTTTCGCCCCTGCCAGGAATCGTTCTCAGGGTCCTTATTTCAGTATACAGGCTACTGATCCAAGGTATCTGATCCATGTAATTGTAATTATTATCATTTATTGTGAGTGTCTTGACTGTAGCTTGACAATTTGGAGAGGGTGGCTCCAACCAACCAATAACAGCCAGGGACTAGTTAATCTATGTATAGAGGATGAGTAGAGAATATTTTAAAGAATTGTTTCTTTATAAATGATAAAACGACATTGTTCATAGTCAGGACTTGAACCTCAGGCCCGAGTCAGGAGTGTTAACCATTCACCTAACTCCACATACTCTTTAAATGTGTTTGTGTGCACCTCTAAAATAATATTCCCACATACACGTATTTAATTACTCAGTTGAGATAAAACTGAAATATTTAGTAGATGATTTCTTCAAGAAGCTTAAATTTAAAACTAATGTGTTTTGTTTAAAGGTCACGATTGCGACTGACCTTGGGAAGGTCGTGACGCAGCTTCAGTTCGAGAGGTCAGAGGTTGCATTTTTCATCTACACCAATGGAAGTAAACTGAGGTACTAGAAAATATTACTTTTTTTTTATAAATAAATTAGTTGAAAATAAATTAAATAACAACACTCCTCCTTCACCAAAGTTTGCTTTTCATCCCCCCCACCCCCTCCAAACCCAATGAGTTTAGTGAGATTGTTCACAGAACTCAAACAATATTAGATAGTCTGACACCTTATCTCAGTGTCTGTCTACTGAGCTAAGGGTCCCGGGTTCAATTACTGGCATGGCCGAAAAATGTATCATTACTGAAATGTGGGTTTCCCATTTCGCAGTGTTGAATTAACGTTCAGGGGGCTGGATGTTGTGTCTGTTCAAATTTTAAGTTAGTTTATAGGTCGTGTGTTGATATAATAAATTGGTTCAGAAAGTGCATGTTAAATACCTAAAATAAATGAAAATATTAGATGGAAACAATTTAAACCAGTGATTTGCAAAAAGGGTGCTAAGGCTTCTTGCAGCGTCCTGAAAATGTAGGGACATATTTATATCAATTCCACAAATATAGCGCTATAGAAATACTATTGTTTTGGTTAATATATTAGTTTAGTGTTTTTACAGTAAATATTTAATCACTAATGATTATTTTGATATAATTATATAATCTTCTAGGGGTTTCTTTACCTCAAAGGGTGCCACCCATGTACCCAGGTTAAGAAACTGTTGTAGAAATAGTATTTTCCATAACTGCTCTATACAAATAATGTAGATATTCATCTTAATATATAATACAATATATACATATTATTATTATTTTATAAAATTTCTAATGTCATGAATGATAGCCTGGGTATCTAAGTTGATAGAGCAATTTGAATATAGAGTAAACTCTTGAGGGTGTTTGTTACTCGATGCACCGAATGTACTAATGTAAAAGTGATATGTGCGAATGTACTAATGTAAAAGTGGTATGTGTGAATGGACTTATGTAAAAGTGGTATGTGTGAATGGACTTATGTAAAAGTGGTATGTGTGAATGTACTAATGTAAAAGTGGTATGTGTGAATGGACTTATGTAAAAGTGGTATGTGTGAATGGACTTATGTAAAAGTGGTATGTGCGAATGTACTAATGTAAAAGTGGTATGTGTGAATGTACTAATACAATAGTGGTATGTGTGCATTAAGTTGACATTATAACTGTGTTGAGTTATTCCGCTATAACATTTAACAACTATTTTAAACAAATGTGTTGATTTAAATTAAATCAAATTTAGATTAGTTCCGAGATAAATAAAACAATATTTAGTACCGGAAGGATGGTTTATAAGTTAAATACAGAATAAACAAATATTAATAGTTGTTTAAAAGTTGTTAAATATTGTTGAAATATTAAATAATATGTTCAATTCCCTTTTAGCTGGCAGTTACAACATTCACCTTCCTTGCGCTATATCTTACCAGAGATCACTGGCCACGATCACTGTTACAGGTCCAATCTGACCCAGAGATCACTGGCCACTATCACTGTTACAGGTCCAACCTGACCCAGAGATCACTGGCCACTATCACTGTTACAGGTCCAATCTGACCCAGAGATCACTGGCCACTATCACTGTTACAGGTCCAACCTGACCCAGAGGTTCGACAAGACTGACCAAGCTTTGGCCAACATGAGCACTTGGCCGCTCATGGTCATTTCCGGTTTCGACGAGCATCAGAGCATGTCCAAAGAGACTTTCCAGACCAGACTCGACAACTTCCGGTAGAACAAGTAACATTTTCCTCTCAATGTCTGACCAAAGATTGGTTTCAAAACTTAGGGAAATAATATTGAATATGTTGTCTCTAGGGAAAGGTTTTGTATGTAGTTTAATTTATTTTCAATCACCTGTTCAGATGATATGCATGTATAATAAACCAGCTGAATCCCCGTTCTTCTCACGGGATGTTGTGTTATTATTTATGTTTGGGTGAAAATGAGGAACTTCTGTTCGAAGCTTAATGGCGTGGTTCCTATCGCTACTCGAGAAACACCGCGAGGAGGTGACCATGTATCGTTTCTCATGGGGAGTGTTTTCTCCCCTTAGAAGAATCTACGGGGTTAAAAATAATTGCTATATTTTTTCCGAAGGAATTATTAAAACAAACTTATTACCCTATAAGCGCCTAAAAATATTTTATAGAGCAATATTGTTGATCAGGGTAGTTACTCCGATTTCACCCCCTTAATCACGAAACATTGGAATGAAACATCTTTACATTTCCTAATTATCTTATAAGGAACACTTGTGCCAAATTTCAGCCCTCTAGCTTCGTGACAAGTGTGAGAATTAGTGATGAGTGAGTGAGTTGGTCGGTCAGGGCTTTCGCTTATATATAATAACTTAAATTCTAAATAAACAATGTGTTTTAATTAAACTGAGTGTGCTGTGTCAGAGGTCGGTAAAAACTCCTATCCACTGATACCTCATTCATCGCTGTAGGCTTTGTATTAGTTGAGGAAAAGGGATGTTGACAACAGAAATAATATATAGGGTTACTCTAATGGGGTAATGAGGGTAATGGAAGCGTTTTAAAGGTAACATATCAGCATTTGCTTGGAAGGAGAGTGGGAAACCACTTAGTAATAAAAACCACCCTTAGTAGACACGACCGGAATTCGAACCCCGATCTTCCCGTCATCAGTAGGCCAGTCTGACACGAGAATGACAACTTAGACCGTGGTACCACTGAACCTTTGTTGTTAGTGATCCATTGGACCGGACGATGTTTAGGACCACACCGCTAATAGGCCACCCTATTCTCGCGTGTTGGTACCACTGTCCGTGTGTCAGTCACGTGATCGTTGCCGGGGATAAGACCACACCCATGTCACATGGAGGAGGGGGGTAGTTATCGGCGAGCGAGAGGTTTACAATCTCATTAGTCCAAGCACGTGTCTGTGTCCAGAGAGTTTGTATTGAACAGTCAATACAGGACTCAGAGCCGAGCGTCTTACAGCCCGCCCGGGACATACACCCTTATTGCACCAATCTCGGTGACCGCGTGGTCTAAGGAGTCTCTCTTTCAATAACACAGGACTGTTTTTGACGGGGAGACCAAGGCGGGTATCCTCAAGGGAGAGTGGGGGTTTCCTAAATGGTTTTCCAATCTCCCTCCATGCAAATTCGAGTACGTTTCGTCTCGTCTAAGCTCTACTTTTCTCAGCCCTTCCTTATTAACGTAATTAAGATATGCGTATAACCCCATGGCGTGATCTCACAAGAGAGCTACATCGACCGAGCGCCCGCCACCGTTAGCGACGATAGTACCAACATCTGCGGATAGAGGGTGTCATGTAGTCAGCACAACGAACCCTCTGGACGTTAATCTCAATTTTCTAGATGAAAGCCACTACTTATTATCTACTCATTTGTCCTCAGGAGGTTAAGTTTGGCCCCGTTCCAGATCCACAGAAATATCTGGAAGTTCTAAGGGTCGAACCCAGTATCTGTAGCCAGGAGCTGTGACCACCAGATAACAGAGGCCAGGAACTGTGACCACCAGATAACAGCTGCTGGTGGGTTGTTGAGAGTTCATTGGTCGCTGCTGGTGGGTTGTTAAGAGTTCATTGGTCGCTGACGGTGGGTTGTGAAGAGTTCATTGGTTCGCTGCTGGTGGGTTGTGAAGAGTTCATTGGTCGCTGCTGGTGGGTTGTGAAGAGTTCATTGGTCGCTGACGGTGGGTTGTGAAGTGGACATGATAATCTGCAGCTCTCTGTTATCACAAATATCCTGCCTCCGAGAAAACACGATAATCCTCCAAGCGGATTATGAACCCATGTTCAAAAGGAGAGAGATAATATTTACTTTGGAAAAAAGGTAGTTATGTGATCACTGCATGAGGTCATGTCGTGGTGGGTAGAACAGGCTCAGAATAGCTTATACCTCCGTATTTGTTATTGGAGCGCTCATGTTTCGGGTTTTAGGATTTGGGGGACAAGTTTTACCGGCGAAAATACTTGTTTGTTTGTTTGTTTAATTGGTTGGTTGGTTGGTTGTACGCTATAGTGGTGGAAAATTGGACCAACTCATGCCGGATATTTGTATGTTGTAAAACAACAATTAGGCCTCCACTTCTACCTTGCTTGGTTCCACTATGGTGTAGACTATAAGATAGGGCCATAGTGTAATCAGTCAAGGTAAGACTGCTACCTTGCTTGGTTCCACTATGGTGTAGGTCATAATATAGGGTCATAGTGTAATAAGTCAAGGTAAGACTGCTACCTTTCTAGGTAGATGAAGTGTTCAAACGGCCAGCCCCTAATCACTGGGTGGCTATGTTTCTGACAGTCTAACACGTCCGTCACAGACTATGCCTTGAACCATGAGGGTATAGTAACCCTCATCTCGTGATGAATGTGGGTAGCTCAGTGGTAGAGCATGGGAAAGCTAATACAAGAGTCCCGGGTTTTATTCCTGTGTCCAAATGTCATCTTTCAACTAGATTTATTTGATCTAAAGATATGTCTACCATTCGTATAAAAGGGGACATTAATTATTTACAGCCCGCAATACACATCTGTATGACATATAGTATTGTATTTATCTCACGGCGTCAGAAGTTTAGAAATGTCACCCTTGTGAGTGAC